>CAEFZX010022177.1:0-29226 GCA_903066825.1 Alfaro cultratus | reverse complement strand
ATAGATAGATAGATAGATAGATAGATAGATAGATAGATAGATAGATAGATAGATAGATAGATAGATAGATAGATAGAGTAGAAGAATTTCTCCCGTTATGTATCGTTGTTGGGCAGACAGAAGCCACCATGCAGGACTAATTCAAACCCCTCTCCAGGAACCCTCTCGGGAGTCCATAATAAGCCATTAAACAGACGCATTAGGAGTAATGAAAAGGCTCTTAGTGGTTTTACCACTGCGGGCCACCTGGATTTGTCTCTCTGTGGAAGTGGGCGGTGGCTGTGATGATCTGATGACTTTGCGGCTGCTACAGTGATAGGATGAGACGAAAAATATGTCTGCATATGTCTAAAACTGCAGTCTTCTTTAACAGCACCAGCGGGAATGTGGTGGGTAGACAGCTCCGTGGATACGTTTAGATAAAAGATTCTGTTTCTCTTTAAACGTCGCTGTCACACAGACTCAGCGTAGCTTTGATTGGTTGGTTTTTAGAGGTTCAACGATATATTGCAATTTAGCTCATATAGAATCTAATGTTCAGACCTACTTTGAACAATTTTCTGTTCATTGGGAACAAATGAAACGTTCTATTGAAACTATTAAAGACCACTGATTGTACTGGAATGACAGCTTTTTCAGTTTTTCTTCGAGAAATATAGAATAGAATAAAATAAAATAGAATAGAATAGAATAGAAGAGAAGAGAAGAGAAGAGAAGAGAAGAGAAGAGAAGAGAAGAGAAGAGAAGAGAAGAGAAGAGAAGAGAAGAGAATAGATCTTTTTATATATTTCAATCCAGGTTTGCAGGTCAATGGATAATCACCAAAGTCAGAAGGAAAATAAAATAAGTAAACAATTAATTCCGTAAGTCGTATCAGTTATTACAATACAATACAATATTACAATTTCGCATCACTGGCGCAACCAGACTCTGTCCAAGGTGCTGAATGTCAGTCCGAGCTGGTATATTTCTGAACAACACATTCTCACTCCCTACTCGCCACTGAAATCAGCTCAGCGCAAACAGCGCCCTTGCGTTCCCAGCCGCAGACACTTCGCTGTACCTGTGATTGTGATGCAAATGTTAATGGACTCTGAGGTCCTCTGATTAGGCCTGATGTTGGCTAATTTCCCCTCCTCTGCGCTCCCCAGAGAGCGCAGAGTGCCTTTTCAGCGTCCCCCTCTCAATTCAGGAGCGTTGACTGTGTTTTCTGCCTCGCTGAGCTGATGGATGGGCGCAGCAGCAGAAAGACAGACAGGTGATCATGGGCTAAATGGCACATAATGTGGTGCAGTTTCCAATAAAAAATAAAAAATTAAAGCGACTGCATCGCTTTGTTTGTGCATTTCATTTTACTGCAGCTCCTCTTTTGTTGTCTCAGTCTTGGCCGTGTGCATTCTATATAACAAGAACCCCTAAGTCTCTTCTCGCTTTTCCGCACAGAGATCACCTTGTTATTACCTTATCTTAGAGAAATCTTTCAATGTCTGGAGTGGAAAGAGATATGAGCGGAATTAGTCGGGGAAGCCATGTGAACAAAGGCATTATCTACCGCAAAAAAGGCCTATGTGAGGCATGTTTTCCTTTTATTTTACTCTGGTCTGTGTTTTAAAGCGGCTTATTCAAACAGGAAATGCAGCCAGAAAATTATTTTGTGAATTTTGGGAAAACGTTGGGGACGGAGGGGAGCGCTGCAGGAGTCGTGTGGAGGATGGGGAGGGAGCCATTGCAAGAGGGCGGAGAACCTTGTGCCAGCTCACCCATGTGTGTAATGCGAAAAAAGAGAGTCAGGGAGCTGAAATTGAGGAGGAGAGGAGGAGGAAGAGGGGGAGATGTGCCTGTCGGACCCCAGAGAAAATAGATTTGACCACAAATCCTGTACACAACATAGTATTCCGGATTCCCGTCTGTATCACCACCGGACATGTGGGTCAAACACAAAACCTCCCTGACAGTAGCGATAAGGGGCTATGATTGGTCATATTTATGCTGACATGGATGGATCCTCCCGGGACTTGGCACCCTGACCCTTCGGTGACACCCGGCGTGGGTGATGAACTGCAGGAAGCAGTTATTCCTTGCACTGTTTACAACAAGTTTTGGTAATGTGCATCACCTCTGCACAGTCTGATAGTCGTGATATTTGTATATTTTCACAAAAATCTGCTATTATTATTATTATTATTATTATTATTATTATTATTATTATTATTATTATTATTATTATTACTACTACTACTACTACAGTGGGTGCTGGGAAGCCGCTGTGACCTGCGGGCTGGTGGTGTCAGAGCTGCTCTTTTCATCCTGCAGCGCACTCCATCAGACAGCTCAGAGCGCAGATCAGAGCAGGTCTGCAGCCCGCTGATAACAGCTCCGTCATTAACTCTTTCATTCAAAGCAGCAGCCATTTTCGTTCCCACGTAGCGGAGAAACACACACACGTTCGCACACACAAAGGACAGGACGGACAAAGCAGTGCGACCGATTTATTGGCCTTGTATTTGTACGGTTTTACTGGTGATGCGCAGGCCTGATAATGCTGCCCGGGTAGCCTGGATGCGTCGGCTTGTGTGCGTTTATTCTATCCTTAAAATATTAAATTGTGTTCAAGTTAAAACAACATTTTAGTCGAGAAGTTTCATATTTACTGAACTGAAGACCAATGTATCAAAGCATATTGTTAGATAGCACTGTTTGCTTTGATCTAACCAGGACGGAACAATTTATAAAGGCTTAAAAAGAAAGAAAGAAAGAAAGAAAGAAAGAAAGAAAGAAAGAAAGAAAGAAAGAAAGAAAGAAAGAAAGAAAGAAAGAAAATAAAGCTTTTACTCAGACTTGTATTTTATGCCAGAATCGGAGATTTAAATATGACACTTTGTTATTTTTTTACCAAGTATAAAGAACAGCAAGGTTGCAGCAGATGCAGGTTAGTCTGTGTTACTACAGGCTGAAGTGGCGCATCGAGTCGAATAGGCCGCAGCTTGGTGTCCTGGTGAGACTGTGATTCTGCAGCCTGGAGGCAGTCTGAGGATCCAGAGAACACAAAGTACTACTGACAAGGCACCGCCTGCAAAATGATTACAGGAATGTGGGTCTGTGTTACACAGCAGCTCCATGAATGCATATTCCAATGAATGGAATTACGAGAGTGTTTTGTCGTATCTTTTAAATTCAGAAGGAAAACATTTTTATTGTTATTATTATTTTAGTTTTGCATTAAGAACACAAAACTGGCCTTTTTGGAATGCGATTTTTAAAAAATAAAGAAATAAATAATGATTCTAAAAGATAGAGAGAGGGAGAGACAGAGAGAAGGCAAATCTATCTCGAACCTGAACGAAATTTTACATTTCTCAACTCAAACTGTCTAAGCAACATGGTGGTTGGGGTTTGTTCCTCCGAAGCTGGAACATTTTTTGCAGATACTTCAGAATTGCATGCGCCCTGAAATGAAAGAAGACAAAGTTTCCATTCATTAAAAAATATTATTCTTTCAAACTGAAAGTGCCATTTAGATTTTTTTTTCTCCCTAAAATTTCACCAAAAACAAAGAGAAATTCCCTTTGAGCATCAACAAACCTAACGCCGATCAACGCGGTCCAGAATAATCCCATTGATGCTTCTCTCTCCTCTTCGCTGAAGATAAATTTGGAAAATTTTACAGTTTTAAAATTGAAAAGCTTCTAGATTTCTGTGTAATATTTTCTGCTCCAAAGAGTCGGGTTTCTTCACATTCATACCCCCCTTTATACTCGTAAAGTTATGCAAGATTTGAGGCCCTCGGAATGCCATTGGATGTTAGGATGAAGCATAATAGATTCTAGGTTGGGGGAGAGCTGGTCGGGGTGCAGCAAGCACCTCCCCTAGAAATGCAGCAAATCTCTCCCGTTTTCTCCTGGTGGGCCACTGGGAGAGCTGGATACGTGCTTTGCATTGGCAGGCGGATGAGGACACGTGTCTCGTCCCTGCCTCCCCCTATCCGGGCTCCACGGTACCGCATTGGCATCAGTAGAGGCACCTGAACTCCTGGGGAAAGCTGCCTGCCACCTTGTAGCTACTCCCTAAAATAAAGAACCCACAGCACAGTCCCCGCAGGAACCTGTGACTTGACTTTTTTTTCTTTTTCTTTTTCTTTTTTTTTTTTTTTGGTCGTGCGTAAAGCTTTTGCGCACAGCGCCTCGGAGACAGAAAAGGTGCGCTTACACTGGTCGAGCGTCAGATCGCAGCGCCAGGATGCAGAAACGGAGCAGCGACGTCTGAAGGTGACATGAACCTGGGGATAGTCAAGAGCGTCAGCCGCACACACAACAAGAAGTGGAGATAGCAACTGAAAACCGTCGTGTCTTGAAGCCAAACTTGCGCTTTTCCCTTTGGCTTTAGCTCATGCTGAGATTAAGGAGCTGCAGAACACAGTAGCCTCATTTTTTATTGAGTGGGGGGGAAAAGGAAAAAAAAAACATCTAATTAGTCAGTGGACAGTTTAGAGTCAACAGAGGAGGAAAAATGGCGACGCTAATAAGAGGCAAGATATCTAATAAACTGTCAAACGCAGCAACGGCTGTGTCCAACAAATCCACGGCAAAGGTGAGCGGAATGTTCGCCAGGATGGGCTTCCAGGCCGCCACGGACGAGGAGGCTCTGGGCTTTGCCTCCTGCGACGACCTGGATTACGACCACCGTCAGGGCATGCAGATGGACATTCTGTCCTCCGACGAGATCGGAGGAGAAGGTGGCGGAGACGGCGACGGGCTGGAGGGGGACAGCCACTACCAGAGAGACGGCACCGGTCCGCCGCACTCTGCCTCCAAGGACGGGAGCTCGAACAACGAGTTGTCCGAAGTTAAACCAAAAATCACCGCCTGGGAAGCGGGCTGGAACGTCACGAACGCAATCCAGGTAAAGACTCGGTTCTAATTGGTTACACCGCCCGTGGTGTGGCTGTGAAATATGAGAATAATGCACACCTGAAAGGAGAATAGGAGAAAAAGAAAACGAAAAATAATTTATAATTTTAATAAATTAGTGATTTTTATTGATTATGGCGCTTTAATTATTATCAGAGGAGGGCATTGATTTAGAATCGGCTCATGCATCAATAAAAGTGAAAGGTATATAATGTCCTAGCACCGTTAACCCTCCCCTCCCCTCAACACACATTCTTTGTCTGTAGTAATTTCAACTGTCTATGATGAACGATCCTGATCATTCTGCAGACCAATAAGGCAAACAGGTTCAAGTCTTTCTTTTTTATATACCAAAACGATTATATTGTCCTATTTGGAAATTAAAAGTTAGGAACTATTACATCATTTAAACTTAACAAAAAAGTGTGTGTGGGGGGGGGGGATTCTACAAGGAAAATCACAATTTTATTGAATAAAATAAATTATATTAAAAAAAAAAATAAATCACTTCTCGTTGAGAAAAAAAAGGTGCAGAAATTAGGAGTAGAGACTCGTGAGTGCGCACTGCTGTAGGGGGCTATGCGACAAAAATTCCTCCATCCACGCAGTTCCTTTTTATGCTGTGGTCATGGTCTGACGTCAGAGTGTGTCTCCTCCAGTCTGCGATGACGTCAGAAGCGGGCGGATGCGCTCAAAGCCATGTGGAAAACCCACAACATGAAAAACATGACAACTTCTGTGTAGTCACGCTGTGCAGCCGCACATAAACATGCTGCAAGCGGACAGGGCCGGCCTAAGATAGCATGGGGCCCTAAGAGATGCTTTAATTAAGCCAGTTAGCCCCGTTGCCCACCAGCCACCACAGCACCTCTAAGTATTGTAACGTGGTTTACAGGAATAGTAAACAACTATTAAATTAACTTTATCACTGAATACGTTTTGCTCGACTCTCGCTTCTGCAACTTCATGTTGTTATATTAATAAAAAGAATAAGGAAATTTTATAGAGATGTTTATCTGTTTAATGTATTGCTCTTCCAATCAGCAAAAGGAAATATATATATATATATATATTTATAAACTTTAAAATACTATTATGAATTAGAAACCTTCTCTTTTTCTTTTTTTTTACAGCAAAGGTACATCCACAAAGTTCTGAATGGGGTCCAGACAGGCTGGGGATGGCGCACCAAAGAAAACAGACACTAAACACATCTAAAAGACTATTATTTAGAACTTTAAATTTATATTTCACAAAAAAATAAATAAACAAGCTTGATCTTCCCTATTTTTTTAAACAATGTAGTCATTCAGCTTTTACTTTCAAGTAGCAAAAATCAGCTGACAGACATTCAAAGAAGAGATAAACATGATGCACATTGTTACAAATAAATGAGTGTATAATCTTATCAATGTTTGTCCTTTGATCTCTTAAATGTAGGCTCCTTTTGGATAGATGAAACTACAAATCCAAAGTTTTGAGATTTATATTCTGTGCAAGTATTCAAAGGGTCTTGAGGGTCTCCCTGCTGGAGCCCTTAATAGAATGGCAGTGATGTCTCTTCCTGACTAATATTAATGACTTGGGAAAATTTAAGAGAAGAAAAGACAAAGTTCAATAAGTTGCAATTTAATTGTTTATTTATATAGTTTATATAAATATGTTGTATTTCTCTGTCTTTAGCTCCACTTCTTGAATGTCTGTAATTTATTCCTGATATTTTCTTCTAATAATGCAGGAATTACTTAACATAAAAAACCAGTGGCATCATGGTAAGATGGTCAACATGACAAAATCAGCAAATTTAGTTTGTATACAGGTATTTAAAAATAATTATTTACAGACTACAGGCCATTTTAAAAGAAAAACATTAGCATCAGAATATATATTTATCTATCTATCTATCTATTTATTTGTTTGTTTGTCCACCTTAGCTAAGCACCAACAAAAAACTCCTGAAGTTCTCGTGTTACTTTTGGTTTTGGTGTAGCCACCCCAAAACAATATAACTGCCCCCATCTGTTCACCACACCCAAACTTTCTGGATGCGCCCCTGAGGGTCCGCTCTGTACAACCTGACGACACCAGCCAATGTTTTTGTACTTTCTGTTCCCAGGGGATGTTCGTTCTGGGCTTGCCCTACGCCATCCTGCATGGAGGATACCTTGGACTCTTTCTCATTATTTTCGCCGCCGTGGTGTGCTGCTACACGGGGAAAATCCTCATCGCCTGCCTGTACGAGGAGGACGAAGACGGGCAGCTCGTCCGTGTGAGGGACTCCTATGTGGACATTGCCAACGCCTGCTGCGCGCCCAGGTTCCCAACTCTGGGCGGTCACGTCGTGAATGTAGCTCAGATCATAGAGCTGGTGATGACCTGTATTCTGTACGTGGTCGTCAGCGGGAATCTCATGTACAACAGCTTCCCCAACATGCCCATCTCCCAGAAGTCTTGGGCCATCATCGCCACCGCCGCTCTGCTCCCCTGCGCCTTCCTCAAGAACCTGAAAGCCGTCTCCAAGTTCAGCTTGTTGTGCACGATGGCGCATTTCGTCATCAACGTCCTGGTGATCGCCTACTGCCTGTCCAGGGCGAGGGACTGGGCCTGGGACAAGGTCAAGTTTTACATCGATGTCAAGAAGTTCCCCATCTCCATTGGGATTATCGTGTTCAGCTACACCTCGCAGATCTTCCTGCCGTCCCTGGAGGGGAACATGCAGAAACCCAGCGAGTTCCACTGCATGATGAAATGGACTCACATCGCTGCCTGTATCCTCAAGGGCCTGTTCGCCCTGGTGGCCTACCTGACCTGGGCAGACGAAACCAAGGAGGTGATCACAGACAACCTGCCACCAACTATCCGAGCCGTGGTCAACCTCTTCCTGGTGGCCAAAGCTTTGCTGTCCTACCCGCTGCCCTTTTTCGCCGCCGTGGAGGTGTTGGAGAAAACCTTCTTCCAAGACGGGGGCCGCGCCTTCTTTCCGGACTGCTACGGAGGCGATGGACGCCTAAAGTCCTGGGGACTGACTCTCCGATGTATACTAGTAGTGTTCACCTTGCTCATGGCGATCTATGTGCCGCACTTCGCCCTGCTCATGGGCCTCACCGGCAGCCTGACGGGTGCCGGGCTCTGCTTTCTGCTTCCCAGCATCTTCCACCTCAAGCTCTTATGGAGAAAGCTTCAGTGGCACCAGGTGTTCTTTGACGTCTCCATCTTTGTAATAGGCGGTATATGCAGCATATCCGGTTTCATCCACTCCATGGAGGGGCTCATAGAGGCTTTCAAATATAACATAGAAGAATAGAGTCGAGTCATTGGAGTACGGATGCATCTCAATAAATTAGAATAGAATCATAAAGCAAATTCATTTTACTAATTCAGTTTAAAAAGTGAAACTCATATATTCATTGCATAAAGTGGCACATTTTCCAAGTTTATATTCTAGCAATTTTGCCTATACAAAATGAAAACCCCAAATTCAGTTACTTTAAGAAGAAAAATATTCCATAGACCAATAAAAAGATCAATTTTGATACATATATGTGAAATTATCACCATAGCAGTTTTCAAGTCAAGAGTGATAACTTGAAAACTGTTCATCAGACAGTCACTGGCACCCTGAGCAAGAAGAGCAACCCAGAAAAAGTGTATTACTAAAGAAGCTGGTTGTTAACAAGGTGCTGTTTGAAGGTTGAAAGTTGAGTGGAAGAAAAAACTGTGAAAGAAAAAAGAAGAATTAGAGAAAATACCCAGTTGCTTGAGCACTTTAAATGATCATCTCCTGGATGAGTCAGAATCTAGGTCAACATATATCAACAAGGAAGTAAAACTCAAGCTAACGTTTGCGAGACGTGGACTGCAATTAAAGTCAGAACTTCTAGAGCCACCACACACAGATCTATCCAGGGCATGGATCAAAGCTGGAGTCAATGTCAGAATTGCCTTGATTAAGGTAAGAATAAAAGCAACTGGTTTAAGTGATTCAAAGTTCTCTTGCCAGAAATAAAAGTTAATTTTATTTAATTTAGAAATCAATACAAGCCCAAGACTGTGGAAGACTAGTTTACAAGCTCCGAATCCGAATTGTTTGAAGTCCAGAGGAAAATTTTTCACATTCAGAGAATATTTGAGGATTCTTGTCATCTGCTGGTGTTGTGTTTTATCAAGTCCAGAATCAGACCTTCTACCAGGAAAGCTTAGATCTCATGCTTCACTTTATTGACCTCTGTGTCACTATGCTTGACTGGTTTGCAAACTCTCCTGAGCTTTGAGAATATTTGTGGTTTAAAATCCTTTTTTCATCTGGTCCTATGTAATATTCAAACTTTCTCAGAAACTGAATGTGAGGTTTTCATTTACTGTATAGACGCAATAGACCTTTGAAACAGCGACGTCTCACCTCCTGTAACGACTCTATAAAATATGTTTCACTTTTATTTTGCTGAAATAAATAGGTTTTTCGGTTATATTTCCGTTTATTGAGATGCACCTGTACTCGTTAACTGCAAACTCCCATTTAGTGAAAACATTAAAAACACACAAACACTAAGCTGCGTGCGCTCCTTCCCCCTCTGCTTGATTCATGCGTAAAAGCGCAAACTGAGCACACACACACATTTGCGCACTATCTCTCATGTATTTTACACACACAAGTCTAACAGCAGCGAGGGAGTCTAACGCGTCCGCCCTGTCGATACGTGTTGTATACATATGCGAACAAAAGAAACACAGACATATTTTCCAGTGGAGTGAACGTTTACAACATTGACCTTAAGAAAAGTTGCTAAAAGAGGGCAGACGCTCGTGTCGCTCTTGCGGTGCTTCTTCCCCACATGAGATCGCAACGATCGAGTTTGAGAGGCTTGGAGAAAGGAAGAAAATTGATTAAATTTAGTTTAAACTGCAGCGTGACTGCAGGGGCTGACTGTGGTGTTAAAGCACAAAACAAGCCCGAGGGGAAAAAAAAAAAAAGAGGCTATAGCCTATATATATAAATGCAATAATCCGATTTATTTTATTTTTTTTTCAATCTGCATCAAAGCCGAACAACGTTTTTGTTTTTTAAATTAAAATAAAAATCTGGATATCCCTGATAATAAAAGCTGGCGGTTTTAAAACATCAAATAGAAGAGAGCAACTGTACAAACTATGCATTGAATGTATGATACAGGCTACAGAAAATGGGACATAGATACAAATAAAAGTTAAATGTTCTGGTTCAGTGGCGTGGACGTGTTGATGCTTTGACAGGCCTTTTCCCCTCCACAAGACTCCTCATTTTGGTTTCTGAGCTTCTCAACACGCAATAACAAAGTCCCATCTTAACTTCTTCCCATCTAGTGGCCTCCCTCCCCCAAACCTCTCCATCCAGACCCGTTTTCTCTCAACATGGGAGCTCCGAACTGAAACTGCACACCGAATTGAAAAATATCGCATCTAGATCCACACATGGCCTGTTTATGAAAATTAATTTGACACGCTCCAGTTTTAAAAATTTCGATGTCTAAAAATATTTGAAAAAAAATGAAAACCATAATTAATACAAGTGAGATTATCAAAGAGGAAAATGTGCATACATTTTTCATTCTGTGCAATCCAATGGGTCCTGTGGAAATGTTATTTAAAAAAAAAACAACAAAAACGTATGTGTAGTGTGTTATTGTGGTTTCAAAAAGATGGAATGTATATCTCAAAAGTGGTGATCATATATCGTGAAATTAATATTAAAGAATAAAGAAATAAGTGAAATTATATTGTAAAAAATGTGTGTGGTTTTATGTAAAAGAAGAACGATCAGAACATGTATTTTTTTTTTCCTCTATAATAAAACACAGAAAATGATGGTGATGGTAGGAGTCATATTTTTTTTTAATTAGATTTTTTTTAAAAGAGAGAGTTTCTAAGTTTATTTTGACTCGAGCCGTAAATTGGTCTTCTTTTCGCTCTACATCCGTGTCTTTGGAGAACTTAAGAGCAAGCATGTTTGCGCTTGAACAGTTTTCTGCTGCAGGCGAGCATCAGGCCTTCCTTTTAATTCACTCTGTTGATTCCCTCCTGAGCATGCGGGTAACATCTGGACGAGCCGTCCGTTTATTTCCGGGTGGCTTCATTTGGAGATGTCAGGAAATCACGGCAACTGCAAACGAATCTAACGACCAGATGGGCTCCATACTGCAGATTTAAGAGTCTGTTCACATGCAAAAGTAGGGTATAAATAAATAAATAAACAGACTTGTACTTCTTTCTGGATTTAGAGCGATCCCATAGTCCTCTTCTTTTATGAAGATGTTCAGAAAATTCCAAAGGGGGAAAATGACTTAAGCAAAATATGCAAATAAAGCCCTAACAGCATTTAATTATATAAACTGTAAGATTAATTTTTAAAATCATTATTAGAGTCTGCACACCCAAATGACAGAAAATCCCAGATTTATAGCAGTCATTTTACTTTATACGTTCTCCTTTACTTCTCCAAATTTTAGCAGGGAGACACCTACTGGACAGAGAGATTAAACGCACAAACCGAGACAACAGTGGTTAGTCAAGTATACAAATCACGAAAATGTATTACTATCAAAAGGTTTGTCCATTACTTCTTGTGCTTTTTTGTCACACTTGAACATTTCAGGCCATCAAGCAAATTTCAACATTGGATGAAGATAAAATAAAATTTTAAGTAAGTAAAATATATTTTTAGATGATTTTGTTCTTTTGCTTTTTAAACTAAGATTCCCCCTTGGGGGAAAAGAAAGAAATTGCCTCATGAATTAACATGGTGGTGGTGGCAATTATGTTTTCTGACTTTGGTTTCTTAAGAACTGGACAACTTTTCATAGTTGAAGGAATCATGTTTGATCTCTACCAGTAAATCCTGCAGTTACAGAACCTTAAACCCGATCACTTTGGTTCTGCAGGAGAGTAAACCAACACAACAGCAAGGCCGCCTTGACCAAAAACAAAATAAACCTTAGGTCTGGCCTACCCAAAGCCTGCATGATCTCAAACATGCTGTTCATACTTGAAAATTCTCCAAGGTAACTGAATTAAAACATTTCTGCAAAGGAGAGCACTTTTCTTTTTATGGAACTAAGATGCTTGACAAGGTTGATGAAGTTATAAATACTTCTAAATGCCACCCAGGTCTAGCAAAAAAAATTAAAAAATGATTATATAAAAAAATCTCCAATAAAATTGCAAAAATACTATTTTCCCAGTACCACAGTGAGTGCAAGTAACCAAATCAACAATAGAATGACTTAGATTAGTAGAATATTAGCTTTGGAAAGGCCCAGAGATAAATTTAAAGCTGAAACTGATTCAGAATGTGCATCAAGAAGTGCTGGTTTTTTATCATTTTCCTTAAGTACCTCTGCAGAAAAATTAGGGTTTTTTTCCCCTGCAGAGGTACTGCATCTCCATCAAAAAAATTATTAGTCCATCTAAAGTGGAATTATTCTAGACTGCATGTGGTGCTGCTGTACCGACAAATATTTAACACAAGAATGCTACACTTATGCAAAGAAAACAGATGAAAAACAAACAGGAATGCTTTCTTGTGCCAGTTAAATGTGTTAAGACCATGAACAGTTTGCTTTAGCCTCACGCCACAGCAGCCCCCCAATAAAACTATAACACTTAGTAAAATCCGAAACCATCTTTCATTACATAGATTTGTATTTATTTCCATTTTGTAAACAAGAAAAAGGCTTCTGTCAATTTTATCTTAAAAAATAAACCAACTCATATAAACACAATTACAATCCAATGTTATTTTAAAAAAAACAAAAAAACAACTCAGTTTCAGTGGTTGTCTGGCGCCCTCTGCTGGGTGCTTCTGGTTACAACTATACTTGAATTTGATCAGCATGTGCAAGTCCTGGAGACTAAAAGACCTGCAACCAAGAAACATCTCATTGATTAACAAAATGTTTCTGCTTCTAAATGTAAATTGGATAGGAGAAAATGTATTCCCATTTCAAGTAACAGCTCCCAAAAGCTTGAGAAATTTTTCATAATTACTAAAAACAGTGAAATATTTACAGGCAAAAGAATGCCACTGAGAAGAAACTCGGGATAAGATAAAGGGTGACAAAGTGGCTCAAGTATCTGCAGACAAAAAAAATCCTCATTGTGAATATGTTTTTAGAGTCAAAGCAGAAGAAGCAGATTGTGAAAAATCAGCTGCATGTTGATGTTCTGCAGAACAGTGTAGGCACAGCCAGCTGTTGGGAGTGAAGTCACTGACTGGACTCTTCACCGTTCAGAGTCGTGGGCTTCTTGGTTGAGCATTGAAGGACCCAGGGGTGGGAGAGGACTCCCTCAATGGGCAACCTCTGCATGGGGTTGTGCTTCAGCAGCTTGGCCACCAAGTCTTTAGCTCCGGCACTTATGGAAGCATGTGGAGGGTAACTGTACTCCACCTACGTCAATAAAAAAAAAAAAAAAAAAAAATTTAAAACATATTAGCTGGTTCGTTCACCTAAAAGATTTTTATTTTGGATCTGTGTGCTCCAAAAAGCTCAAATATTTGTATTATTGTCTTTACCCTAAAACTCCTGCAAAAATTAGGAGTTGAATAAATGCGTGTATTTTACACAAAAAACATTTTATCAGAATTCTTACCCTTGAAATCCTACGGTAGGTTTCATCGTGAGTTTTTGCTTCAAATGGAGGTTTTCCAACAAGAAACTCATAGCAAAGGACCCCCAGACTCCACAGGTCCACCTTCTCATCATGAGTTTTGCCCTCAATCATCTCTGGGGGAAGGTAGTCTAGTGTTCCACACAGGGTGGACCTCCTGTATGGGAAGAAAAACAGAATATGTCAGATCTGAAATGACTGCAGAGCATGCTAAGACATGTCAACATGCACATACCTGGAAGATGGAGTGTGAACAGACCAACCAAAATCAGCAATCTTCAGCTCCCCATTGCCTCCCAGCAACAGGTTCTCTGGTTTGATGTCTCTGTGAATCACATTCTTGGTATGACAGTAGTGGAGCGCATCTGCCAGCTCCATGATGTACTAAAAACAACAACAACAAAAAAGTATCACATCTGTGAGCTTTAACTAGACCATATGAGAGTTATGTTTAAAATGGTCACTGGCTGGTAAATTGGGACAGTTACTGTTGCAGTTCTGTCCTCAGAGAAATTCCCACAGCGCTGCAGCTCGCCGTACAGCTCTCCTCTGGGTGCATATTCAAGGATGAGATACACACGAGAAGCATCGTGGAAATAGCCATAGAGGCGAAGGATGTTGGGATGTCTGCAGAAAAAAAAAAACATTCAGAACATAATTCAAAGTTCTGCAGACAACTTAAAAACAGAGAAACTAATGTGAGCTGAAATGCATTTTAAGGTAAACTGTTGATTTGTGCAATAAAGCATGTGGAAATGTATACAAACCATTCTGCTTAACTGTTTTAATCAACCTGTTGGTTGACACTTTATTATAAGCACATTGTACCTTAGATGAGATTGGATCTCAACTTCTCTCCTCAGCTGATGCTCTACCCCCGCCTTCTCCAGCTGCTTTTTGAAGAGAACCTTCAGGGCCAAGATGAATTTGGTCTGGCGCTCCCTAGCCAAGTAGACGTTGCCAAACTTGCCCTTTCCCAAGGGACGGCCAATGTCAAAATTTTCCAGGCTCCATGGTTTCCTGTTTGAAAACAGGATGTAGCTCTCGTCTCATTTTAAAACTGCATGAAAAGTATTAAGATTTTACGCTTTACATACTTTGATGATGAGGCCTGACTGTCCTTGGCAGGTTTGGCTAAAACAGCAAATGAGTATTTTAGTATTCATTTAAAACACTGACATTTCCTGCTCCAGCTCAGTGACACACTCACTCTGTGGCTTCTCCTGCTTTGCTGGTTCTGACGGAGGCTTGGTCGTGTCCGAGTGCCCAGCTGGCACATGCGTCTTTGATTGGTTATGCTGGGAAACGGGTTTTGGCTGTGGTGCTGGAGTTAGTTTCACAGTGGCTGGGTTTGAATTCTGGTCAGAAGGAGGGTGCTTGATAGCTACAGAGACATGAGGCACTGGGTTCTGCTGGCTAACAGGCCGCTGGATACGCTGCGGCCCATTCGACATGCCCAGAACCCGCTGATGCTGAGTCGGTGTGACTAAGCACTTCTGAATGGCTTGTGAATGGTGAGACACGGGAACCCGCTTCGGTCCATTGCTGTTTGACTGCAATCAAAACAAAAATGATTCCATTCAAAGCAATGAGCTCAAGTACACAATTAAATGTAGTTAGTGGGAACAATTAAGCGATTAAACACCCCTATTTCTTTAGGTAGATAGAGTCCCAAAGAAAACCCATTTAAAAATGCAAGTCTTTTTAGAGCAGTATTTGTGTATTTAGCTATGATCGCTGTGACATTTTTTGTTACCTTTTGAAAAGAAAAAGAAAATTTAAAAAGACTGGAAAGAAATTGTATTTGTTTTCCAGTCATTAGTCATTATAATAAATAAAAAAACTTTAGACCCACATTGCACACACCTACTTGGAAAATAAACAAATTTCATATTTTCAATTACAGGAACCTGTAAAATTATTCTGCATCGTTTATATCTGGAGATTCAACACATAGTGTCCTTCAGTACAACTCACATAAAGCCAAATAATCTACTATACCATATTTCCTATTTAGCAGCTTAACTATCATTGAAATGCTATGCATTACCATTAATTCTGGCCTTTGGGGTTTCATGCCCTTTATGACTTTGAACGAGGCGGAAGAGTCCATGATCTGTTAAGAAAAGAGATGGTTGGATTAACAAATTATTAGAAATACCAATTATAGAATCTAGTGCCTTTAATTTGATCATTTAATAACCCTAAACCCTATTTTATAATTTAAGTAAGCACAGCAGCCATCTTTGTGATCCGGGACTTGCTAGCTTAGCGGCAAACGCTGAAAACACGATCCATATAATACATTTTAAGCATGCCGTCATTACTTACCTAAATGTATTATTGCACAGTCTCCGAAAGCAACCGCAACAGGCTGTTGTGCAGAATAAAAACAGCTTTAAACCAGGTAACCCTACCCAGGCTACTTAGCAGCTACATCGACCAGCTAACGGTAGCTTCTGTTTGAGCTACATAAACCAGGAAGACGTAAAGGAACGCTAAAATACGATAAGCTTTACTAAACAAAATAAAATAACAGCCTTTGTAGTTTGTGTGTTATAGAGAGAAAAAACTAGCAAAAGACATAAATCCACAAAACACGAAGCGCAAATCGTAGCTAAGAGAGAGAACACGTCGTTTAAACGCAGCCTGTTTGATTTCAAATGTCCCTCGGTTCCAAACCTTTAAATAAACCTCAGCTTCTGATAGGGTGCAGGGATGCGATATGCTTGATTTTCATTGGCTGATGCAAGATGCTAAACGGGTAGGGCGAGACGTCATTATGACTTCCAAAGGAAACTTCCAAACATGAGACGGCAACGCAATTCACTGAGGCTTAATTAAAAGCCTTATTCTAAAATCAAGCGTGTGGAGCCACACATAAATATCTTTATTATGTCTGTGAGCCTACATTTAAAAACTTAATGCTTGTTCACCCTTCCTATTAAACTTAAACTGATATTGTGTGCTTCACCGTTGGTTTCTTCCCAAGAGGAAGTTGCAAGTCCCTAATTTGGCCGCTTGGTGACAGCAAATAGCCCTATGAGGAGGATAAGAAATCATCTTTCAGAATATAAATTGGTCCAATAAACTTTAATAAGGTCAAAGTTCCCACTTCACTGGACTGTTAATATTACATAAATTGACTTGATGTTAAACCATTAATATGTGAGTAGAGTTTGAGTCTTATAAGCAGGAACTCTTATGAACTCAAACAAACTGGGATATTTTATGGTTTTTTTATGTTTTATGTAAAATATTTGAATCTTTTTCAAAATAAATGGTGTGAGGACACTAAAAGGAAGACAAAACTAAAAAAACACATAGCACTGCCTCTCAATGGTCTAGAATATTGTCAAAATTGCAACTTATTTCAGTAGTTTGGCTCTAAAAGTTAAATTTTTATATAGATTTATCAGCCTGTGGTATAGTCCATTATTTGTTTAAATTTAGAAACCAAAATTATTTTTTTTAGGAAATTGCAAAATTATAACATAAAAAATTGAAAAAGAAGTCACGTTAACACAGAAACATACACTCAGTGCTGGACAGGGCCCCTTTCACATGGATTGCTGCATCAACCTGGACACTTTTTTGCTGGTCAGTCATACAGTGATACCATGGTCATTATACCTGGCATTGTTACTTTGAGCAGAGAGGGTAAGTACCAATTTAGTCCTACCACAAAATAAAATCAACCATCTATGAAGTTCTATAACTTTGAAGTTGATATGACATAGTAGTGGACCAGCAACAGAAGATAACAGCTCCTTGCATCCCTAACTCTTCTTTTGACTCTACTTTCCATTTAAAATGCTTGAATAAAATATTCTGTGAGTAGCCCGTTTCTTGAGTTTTGACCCTTAGTAAATTACCCTCCTAGTGAAGGACATTAGTGACTGTTAAGTCAGCAATATTCCTATAAGCTGTGTAGGCCATGAGAGAATGTTTCTGTAATCAAATTCATTTTTGAAATTTGTCTTTCTGAGCATTCCAATTTTCTCAGAAATTCAATTAAAGGATTTGAACAGCTGTAAGTTGTTGTCAAAATGAACACCTCTATTTAAATCTGTCTATACAAGTTTCACTTTTAAACCCTAAAAACTCTAAACCCTTATAAGAATCAAGTCCTGTTCAATTGCTTTAAACTTTCCAGAGGAAAAGAAAAAATATTTCAAATATCCAGGCCTCTTTATAATCCAGATTTCTAATTTGAAGAATTGACACAAAGTAAAACAATTTTACAGCTCACTCATTCAGGCACCACACAAAGAGCACAAATTGCAGTTTTTAAATAAAGAAATTTATTATCACATTATTAATAGACAAAAAAAAAATACACAACTCTCTTTAGAAGAAACTAAATAAATAACTTTAACAGTTTAAAAACATAAATAAAAGGGTCATGAATTAATTTTATGACAGAAGACACTTAAATACACCAACAAAAGATTGCTCCTGACGTTGCATTGGAAAGGATCTTCCCATCAACTCAAAGTAATAAATATGGCAAGTTTGATCCCCTCATAAGACAAACATTTATAACAAGTTATTAAATCAGGCTTGCATATGCTGCCCAGTACAGAGTCCCAGTATTGCTGCGGTCCCACAGAAAAGTGTTGAGAGGGTTTCTGACCCTTTAACCTCTTCATTTACTCCAACTTTTGTTCATAAACATAATTTTAATGATACTTTAACAAGTAGTTTTCTGCCATAACAGATCAATGTAAGCACCTACAGTCTCTTCTGGATTTCAATAAGAACTGCCTCTCTTTACAGCTCATCTTTGTAGGAAGCTGAAACTAGGACAGACGATGACATTCTGATATCTGCCGCAAAAATATCAAAGCTCATCTGGCAAAGATAGGCGTGAGAGAGACTGGACAAAAAGCAAGGTCTGCTTTGGCACTTTTTCTTGTGTTTCTGGTTCAGCCAGTTGCTCCTGTCAATGGTGTCCTGTCCCTGAGTGTGCCACATGTTTCTCCAGCTGTAACCCACATCAGTGCTGTGCTGCCCTGGAAAGTCTCTTCAGAACCAGCTCATGCTGCAGTCTGCTGCTTTAAATACATCTAATGTAGACAGTAAAGTTTACGAGTTTACCCTTTGAACAATACAGAAAGTCCAGAGCACCAAATCAGCACCAGAGCATCATAAAGGGAGGCTGGTGGTCTCGATGTACAGTCTCTAAACTAGTGAGGCAGGTGTCATTTCTCTGTGACTGCAGCAGCCATTGGGGTTCGTATGGTCCCTCGCGCTGTGGCTGCCAGCTCCTCGATCTCTGCGTTCAGCCTCCTTATAACCCACTCCATGGCTTCACGGCCCTGAGCAAGGATAAACATATATAAAAATTTGTTGACAAAACTTAGAAATGATTAAAAAATAAATAAAATCACAGGACAATGAAAGTTATAAATGTTACAGAATGTCTAAAGCATGAGTCAATAGCGATCGTGATCATAGCAGAACTTTGTAAGAAGAGAGCAACTAGCAAAGACATACGAAGAATGCTATTGTGGCTGTTCCAACATTCAGTCTTTAGATAACAAGGCACATTGCCCAACCTTGCAAATTCCTTTCTATTCAAGTCGTTAATTTTGTTAAGAATTCGGTATAACATTTCACTATGGCTGCATGTGAGAAGAAAACCTACAGGGACAGATTATAGTCCAATAACTTGAAAACTTAAACTCAATCAATTTTAATTATTGTTTTTAAAAAAAACAGCACTTCATGTTGAATCAAAATGGAAGACAATTAAACTACAAGTCATTTCCTGCATAGTTAATGTTTGCACTTTAAGAACAATTTAAGAGGGCTAAGCAGTCCCCTAATGTTTGCAGTTAGTACTGCAAACACTAACTGCAAACACAACCTATAAAGGTTGTCTGATGCAAAATAAAATACAATGAAAGAGAAAGACGCAGTTAAACCACATTGTTTTGTGGTTTAACTGCACCAAAAAAGTGTTAAATGCGGCTGCAGTAACTTTGTTCTTTTTGTGGTCATTTCAAAACAGGGTGTAACAGTGCTGTAAGTTTTTTTTTTTGCTCTCCGTTTGGAAGTTTAAATGAAATTCAAGTAGTTTCAGAAAGCAAAAAAATCTTAATCCATTTCCATATGTTAACATTGGGTATAAAATGCTTTTCAGGTACTTGTAAACAAACCAGACAAAATTCCCCCTTTGAAATCTGGTTTCAAAATGGAGAAGAAACCTGATTTAAAAAATTGAGAAGTCACACATCCATATTTTGCATCCAGCCTAAAATAAGTGTTTTACCTTTCCAGCATTGGTTGAAATGGTGTTGGCCATGACCCCTTCCAGGTAACTGCTGAGACTGACGCCTTTCACTGAGATGATAGCTTCTTGAGTCAATATTGTCCTAAAAAGAATGATGATTTGTAAGAAATCAGAGAGAAAATTTAGTACATCACAATTCACAATGAAAAAAGAAAAACTGACAGAGTAACATGAAACATACTTCTCTGGATCTTCAGGATGTGGTTTGTAGGTTAACTTTTCATCCACAGACACCATGTTTGTGAAGGTGATCTGAAGAAGAAGCATCAAGAATTCGTTTTAGTTAACACTTAAAGTACGTGAAGCTTATGGAGTAATTTCCACACCTAAAGTTGGAATTAGACAAGTCTCCCTAAAGCTCTTAACAATTCTTCTTGAAACTTCAAGAAGACTTGTATAACAAGTACAACTTCATTCTGAGAATCATGTCATTGAACAGTCTGAGCTCATCTGAATGAAAGTAACACAAACTCTACCTAAACTGGGTGTGTCTGTTCCTGTTCGAGACTGACACAAACCCAAAGACAATATGCTTTGTCACTGATTGTCATCAAATAGGAAAGATCAACAACAAAAAAAGCTTTAATGCTTTCACTTCTAACCGATATTAACTCCTGGAATGACATTCAAAATCTTTGGCAGACCTTGAAATCCAAAACTCAACAGGAAATCTAACCAAGCATTTAAAAGAAAAGGATGTTCTTATAACTCACATTTGAAGATTGAAGTTCAAACATTTTCTCTTTGGGATCCACAATCGAGCTCTCCTGAATGTAGGTGCACGTTCGAACATTTCCGATGAGCTAAAGGAAAAAGAGGAAGAAATTTTACAACCAGGCTAAAATTTACAAACATCATACACTTATTGATTTGTTTTTCTTTACTACTACATAAAATCTCCTGTAAAAATTATTTAACACCTATTATGTCACTGTATTTTGAATAAAATAAAATGATATAATTCAAAAAGCACTGATTTAACATCAATTTATTAAACCTCCTAGCTGAATTGATACAAATGTGTACTGTTGCTCAGAAATAGAAATTATGACACCACATTGATTTAATAACTTTTCACTTTAGTCCAAATATTAGAAATTAGATTTGTTTAATTCTTTAAACCATAGGGAAAACCCTCACACAATACCATCATAGACTTTGCTAAGGATAAATAACTGATTTTTACACACTAAATGATACTGGGATTATAAGCCACAGCTCCTTAGGAGCTGTGGCTTAAGATATGAAACATGAAGTTTATACACACAGGAAGCACAGAAGTGTTTTACTAATTCAATGATGTGTAAATAAACTATAAAATCAGGTAGCAAAACTTTTGGTCTTTTAAAAAACAGAATCATATTACTAGAGAGAACAGACATATCCTCATATATCTAACCAAGAGTTGTCAGAAAATGCTGACACAAAACAATCTGGACAGCTGGAATGGCACAGTATCAGTTTTCTGCAACCTCATCGTTTCAGAGTTCGGATTACAGAGTTCAGTGAATCACGGTTCCCATAGGAAGAGTTCAAATTACACGTTGTGCAATTCTAGAGGCCTTCGTCACTGCTCTGCTTTCAAGGTTCTGACCGAGTTGACACACAGATGGAAAGTTACATCACACGGTGTCAGGGATCACATCTGAGCAATGATGGATATGGGACCACCATGTCCCGTACAGCACAAGCTGTGGCACACCGCCATGAACTAGCCGTGGCTCCAATAAGAACCCATGTCTGTTACTATTACTGGACAGAAAAGCCTTGCATGTTAAGGTCAGATACGAGCATGGAAAGTTAACCATGTGATGGAAGTATTTGGATTTTTGTTAATCCATTTAATCACGCGACTTTTAATACAAATATCACATTGTTTTCCATCACTGTCTGGAAAGATTATGTGTTTGGGTTTTGACACTCACAGATTTCACAATGGACGGTAGGCCCCACTCTGTGCTGAGCAACCTTTTACTGTGAAGGCGGCCCTGTTGGTCAATGTTTCGGTCTAGTACATCCACTCCAAACACACTGGGATTCATGGGATTTGGATACTTCTGCATAGCAGCCTTGGTCACCATCTCCCAAGGATGGCTGTGGGGGCAAAAGCAACAAAAATACAGAATTTGATAAATAAAAGTTACACACACAAAACTGCCATTTTACACAGCATTACAGAGTTGAGTGAATCATTTTATTCACAATTATACATTTACCTAAATGCTAAACGGCAATTGTTTCCTCTTATTAACTACATTTACTCTCAAGGTTAAATAGCAAAACACTAAAGAAGCTCTTACTTCTTCATTGTTTGTAGCTCCTACTGTAGCATCAAAAGTGCAGAGGGTTAATTTTAAATTGAATTATATTTCATTTAATTTACCTTACAGTTACAGTTTTCTATAATATCGGCATTTAACTAAAGCCTTTTTTTAAAAAATATTTGAACTTACAGATAAGCACTCATTAGAGTGTTTTACTCGGTCAATACATAATTATAATATGACTAAAATATAAAGAATAGAGCTGAATTAAGCAGTTCCAGCTTTGTTAACTTAAGAAAAAAATAATTTAAGTAATACGCAAAAAATGCTTAAAATGTGATATTACTTTTCAAAGAGCGACGGGGAGGACTGCTAGCTAGCAGCAGTAGAACACAAACGTTTCCATGGAGACACGTGAACACGCCGCCATTATTCAGTGACGTGTGCAATTACAACGGAACGTACGGAAGAATGTAGGGGAAAGGTTAAAGGGGCTGCTCGGATCTGACCGGCGAGTTACGCAAGCCGAAAAACTGCAGAGACCAATCAATGACAGCGTCTTATAGTCCGTTTTATTCAATTTCTTGGCCGCTTTAAGAATCTTTTAAGTATTTTAGTGTTATTAAAACCAAAGCAATTACGGTACACTATATCAGTGTACTTGAAACGCTCGAACATGTTATAACAAAAGAAACCAGAGTTTATATATAGAAACATGGTTATTAAAAACAATGTTCAGTGGTCTAACTTTAATATGGTATATTACGCAATCAAAATAAAAAGAAAATCAACGTTAATAAAAGCTCCGGTCAGGAAAGTCGGTTTAAATCTGCAACCAGCAAACAGAACACATATTGCCTGAATGGATGAAATCTGCGCGCTTACTTGAATATGTGCTCCGAGGTCCAGATCTTCATGATTTAATAGTAAGCAGCAAAGGCTATGAAGCAGCTGTCGAACCGGTAGGAAGACGGTCACACTGACAGATGTAAGAAAGCAGCACATGAAGTGAATGAAGAATCGTCCCGCCCCATACCGGCGCAGCCGCAGTCATATGAGGCCATTACGCATTTCCGCCTCTTGACTCATAATGCAAAATCGAAATATGCCATGTTTTACACTTAAACTTAAATAAACACTCACTGCCTGATATGACATAATATTAAGTCCCCCAGGGGTATCTGATGAATTTATTATATTTTCTATTACAAAATTAATTGATTGTTTAGATATTTTGACATCAAATACAGAAAAAACAGAAAATGTTTAAAAATATTTTTTCTGGCATATTATATAACTGCCCAGTCTTATCTTACCTCAAGCTTTTTAAATTTTGGAATAATTGTCTGTTTTGTGATAGATGTGTTTGTCTTTTTTATTTTTCCAATTCAATTAAAAATAATAATTAATCCCAGAGGGAAATTAAATGTTATTATTTATACAAATTTTCTTTGACCCATAAATATAGGTTTGGACCCCCATGACATGGTTATCATCTTTGTGCCAGATATGACATTTCTAGTCAATACATCAGGATTATCTGTCATTGTAATATTTAATACTTTTACTTAAGTTCTATAAATAAATAAATATTTTCCTGTATTATTGTAAACATTTAAATACTCCGTATGTCTGTCTGAACACCTAAGCATAATGACTTTCATTGAAAATGTTTTGTTAAATATAAATTTCACGTTATACATGTTGCTGCTTGACCTTCTCTTGACCTTATAACCTGTCCTGAAAAAGAACTTTGATATCTGTTGGCACCGTGACCTACATATAATCTCTAATTTGTCACAGTACTGTACAAGAGTTCAGTCAACTGTACCGCAGAGTGCAGGGGCATCTGAAAGTCAAGTGCGCTTATCTAGAAGTGAACATGCTCTGTCCAAGTTATGCGTAATCGCAGGGCACCAGACTTGTGCAAGTGGGAGGAAACAGTCTGACAGCCTTGAACAGCATCACGGGTAGTGTGGTATCAGAGTACTTTCCAGTGCCACGGTTTGCCTCAGTTCACCTTCAGTTAATAAAACCTGCTGTCAGGGGACAAGGTTTTGAAAAAGCTTTTAATATATGTTCCATACACAAAAACAAAACATTGTTTAAACATCAATATAATATTTGTTTAAAGTTATGGATTACACAGAAATGCTGAAAATATAATTCATTTAAACATTTACAAATCCAATATTTCAAAGAGAAATAAATCAATTATAACGTTTGTTTAAAAATACAAAAATATTGTCTGCATTATTTCAAAAGTACATTTACATACAGGGCTGACATAGTTTAATAGTCAAAATGCATGCTTCATTTTTTCCAGTTAATATTTTTTTATAAATGTATTAAAATATAATACAGCCCATGGAATGAGAAGAAAGAATGCTATATTATTCACGCTTCATAAATTAATACATATTATGGTCATTACTTTGAATAAGTTAGCCACGGGTTTCATTTTACAATAGTACCACAAACACAAGGACATTTATACAAGACCAAATAGCTGGATTGAGTCTTATTGGTTTTCTGCTTTGACCTCTACTGCACCCATGAAGTAGTTGTTTACTATAAACTGTAACATGATGTGCACCTCTAGACATCATGTTGACTCAGACTACGAAAAGGGTGAATGGTATACTTGTTATATAATGTTTCACTATGGCTTATTGCTTTGCTGAATGACTTCACGTGTGAGAAACAGAAATTCAACCTGCTGAATTAAAGCTCATTCATTGTGCTGATAAGATTACTGAAATTTTTATTGCTCTTCCAATCTCCCAACTCACAGTTTCCAACAGTTTGTACAATAATAAAAGTAAGTGCTTAGCATTAATTAGCTCCAACAGTAGCTATGCAATTATACGACTGGAGTTCCACATAAGGGGCAGTTATGTAAGGACTGTTTCTGGGTGTGGCACAATTTGCCTCTTTCCAAAGAATTGTTTATGTTACAAATAAAATTTGTGTAGGGCTAAAAAGCTTTTTAAAAGAGAGGCATAACGTACATGTGCACAAGAAGTCCAGACTCCATGGATATAAATTACTCTTAGATTAGTTTAGTGGAGTGAAATAAAATCCCAGCAGTAATTAGAGTAATTAGTGTATAAAATGACTTGTTAAATCTTAAAACAAATATGCAAAAACAAACAAAAAAAATCTATGTGCTACTTTCTGGAAAGCAAGAAGCAGAAGTAAATGTAAACATAGCTTTAAATTGCATGCTTGCAACCGTGGCTAATTGTCATGTTTGTCTATTAGTCAACCATGTGATTATATTTTTTAATACTACGACCCATCTGTCTTCTGGAGGAGCCTGGGCTGAGATTCCCTGACAGAAGCCTCCTTTAAATCACCTTCTATATACATCTGAAGCATTCGCAGGTCATCTAAAAGGCAAATCTGCTTAGTCATGGGCCTGCTGTTGGCATTACATGTCTAAGATATTTATGTCAAATAGCTGCTGAAAGATTTTTTCAAAAGATCAAAAGCCCAAAACATAGTCATCAAAGCCTTGAATCCAGTAAAAGGTAAAAATAAAAATAAAATGAATAAAAAAATACAAGTAAAACAGGTTAACATAAAAAAATTCTTTCCAAAGAAATTCGCTATACATACATCATCTCAGTTCTTGCCCAAAGAGTCCTTCTGTGTGAAGCTGTATACCCCATCCACACTACTCATCTACAGTTTCTTTGTTGGTTTCTACCACTGTTTCCAGTTTGGTTTCCGTCCGAGACTGAACTTTTGTGATCCCTGCAGACGAGGGTCCTTCCTCTTCTTCTTCTTCTGCTTCCCAATCTAGATCAGCAGTTGCATCTTGGTACTGCTGGTACTCTGCCACCAGGTCGTTGAGGTTACTCTCAGCCTCTGTGAACTCCATTTCATCCATACCCTCTCCTGTGTACCAGTGGAGGAACGCTTTCCTCCTGAACATGAGGGAGAACTGCTCACCCACCCGACGGAATATCTCCTGAATTGCTGTGTTGTTTCCGATGAATGTGGAAGCCATTTTCAGACCTCGAGGAGGGATGTCACACACAGCCACCTTTACATTATGGGGGATCCAATCGACAAAGTAGGCACTGTTTTTCTGTTGCATTGCGAGCATCTGCTCATCCACCTCTTTGGTGGACATCCTACCTCGAAAGACACCAGCTACTGTGAGGTAGCGCCCTCGCCGTGGGTCGCATGCCGCCATCATGTTGCGGGCATCGAACATCTGCTGGGTAAGTTCAGGTACAGTGAGAGCTCTGTATTGCTGGCTACCCCGAGGTGTCAGTGGGGCGAAGCCTGGCATGAAGAAGTGGAGACGAGGGAAGGGCACCATGTTGACAGCCAGCTTCCTCAGGTCAGCATTGAGCTGTCCTGGAAATCTGAGAGAGGTTGTGACCCCGCTCATAGTCAAGGAGACCAAGTGGTTGAGATCCCCATAAGTCGGTGTGGTCAGTTTTAGGGTACGGAAACAGATGTCGTAAAGGGCCTCGTTGTCAATGCAGAAAGTCTCGTCTGTGTTCTCTAAGAGCTGATGCACGGAGAGTGTAGCATTATAAGGCTCCACCACTGTGTCTGAAACTTTAGGAGAAGGCATGATACTAAAGGTATTCATGATACGGTCTGGGTAGTCCTCTCTGATCTTATTGATGAGGAGGGTACCCATGCCGGAGCCTGTGCCTCCCCCCAGCGAGTGAACCAGCTGAAAGCCTTGGAGGCAGTCACAGCTTTCACTCTCATTCCTGACCCGGTCCATGACATGCTCCACCAGCTCCGCTCCCTCTGTGTAGTGGCCCTTTGCCCAGTTGTTTCCAGCTCCTGAGTTCCCTGCACCACCAGATTTATAGAAGTTAGGTTATTTATCCACAATAGATTACAAATCAATAACTTATCTCTACAGAAATTACTCCAGTTAAACTGACAGGGTTAAATTATGTCTCTACACCTCTGAGCCTTCTGACCACCACCCTTAGGCAAAACAATTTTAGTATCTTGCCCAAAGACACAATGACAGAGGCAGAGGAGATCAAACTAGCAACCCTACCAATTGCAGAACAAACTCCTGCCACTATTGCCACCATCATGAAGAATCTAATAACATGAATATTGTGTTTTTCTTCTCAGTTGGCCTTACCATGGATGAAATTGTCTGGTCTAAAAAGAGCACCAATGCGACTTCCTCTGACACTGTCCATAGTGCCGGGCTCCAGGTCCACAAGCAACGCCCTGGGGACATATTTACCACCTACAAACAGAATCAATAAGTTTTGAAAACATAGCTGGGAATGGGCATTTTCAACCAATACCTTTCAGTGATTTAATGCCCAGTCTTATACTAAAAAACAAAATAAGTCACAGACAGCTGAGCTCAATACACAATATTCATGGTTAAGTATTTGAATAAGCCTGAGCAAGCAAATGAACTCTTCTGGTACCGTGTGCCTCATTAAAGTAGACGTTGAGCCTCTCCAGTTGTATGTTGCTGTCTCCTTCGTAGAGGCCTGTTGCATTTATCCCATGTTCTTCACTGATAACTTCCCAGAACTAAAACAGAAGGAAATTATCAACACAACACCCGTAGTAAGTTGTTTCCTAAAAGATCATCTTTATACAGTAAAGCTCCACTTTAATTTTTAATGTTTAAAATGTGACTGTACTGTATTGTACTTAAGGAGACTATTTATATGTGCCTATAAATAAATCATCTAGTCAGTATCCATTTACAAAAAGTCTTGAATTGTTCCCTATTTCTTCCTATTTTCCTTCCAAATACCAAGTTTCTCCTTAAGTCTCTTAAAAGTTCTTAGTATTTTGGCTGCCAATTATTTCAGTTAAAAAAACTCATAAGATGCAAAGTACTTTAAAAGTTTTGCACAGTATGTTAGGCATCAATTAATTCATTATTGAGCTGGAACAAGCAGTTATCTATTTGTCTCATGCTTTTATATAAGCTGGATACAGAACATTGACTGTACATAATGTAAAACCGATCTTTAGACCGGAAGTAACCTGACTGTTTGAAGACTACTACAGCCTAAAATGTCAAAAAGCAGCATGTGTTACCAATTTTTATCATTTTGTTCTTCCCCGCTCTTATTTTGTGTTAGCTATGATAAAAATGTCCCACCCATGTCAGTTCTACTTTGGTCCTTATCTTTCAACTAAGAGCTTGACAAGGAACACCCTGTGTCACTCACAGTGAGTGACAGCGCACAACTCAAAATAATCACCACAAGAATAAAAAATACACACAGTTTTGAACTACTTTAAACATGGTTTCACAAAATGTATTAACAGTAAATATTATTCTTATAACTCTGCCAGTTACTCATGTTCCCAAAACTAACCAAGAGTTTTTGATGCAGGTCTTTTGATACATATCGTATTTTATGGAAGTGATAAGTTAATAATTATTTCTTTGCATTACCTTGGAGCCGATCTGGTTGCCACATTGTCCAATTTGCAGATGTACGATTTCACGCATGGTGATTGAGAGACAGTCCACAGAACAGCTGAGGGTCCGAGATAGTCCTCAGTGCTCTCATCTGTCTTATATATAGGACCAGAAGTGATGTCATCAGTGACATAAGGAAGTCCTCTGTTTAAAAAAATGCGAAAGACCCAGAATTCACAATGAAAACTAAATATTCTGCTGTGCAAAAGTCTTAGTCTTATTGGTTATTGCATCTGAGGGAGAGTTTTTTTTAATGATTTTTCAAGGAGCAGCAGTCTTGCAGGCTGATTTTAGATTGGTTTTTAATTTTTATCCATTATATTATATGTTGATACTTACTGAGCTGCTCAAGCTGTAAAACCTTCAAGAGGACACAAGGCCTGTAAACCTGAGGGATCAATCAGTTTGGTGTCTTTACAAAATAGGTTATGTGGTTCATCTATGTATTCATTGAAAACTGTGAATATAAGTCTGAAATGGTATTTTACTACTAAGGTGGGTTCCACATGGATATTAAACTATATTAAGTCATGCTGTTTTGGTTAAACCTTATCTGTAAATTTATTTAAATGTAGAAGACAGAAAATGCTGTATTACTAAATGCAGAATCTTCCTATATATGTAGATATATCTATAGATATAGATAGATATATCTATCTAGCTATC
>CAEFZX010022170.1:0-102249 GCA_903066825.1 Alfaro cultratus | reverse complement strand
ACACATGGATTGGCCACCACAGAGTCCAGACCTTAACCCCATTGAGAATCTTTGGGATGTGCTGGAGAAGGCTTTGCACAGTGGTCAGACTCTCCCATCATCAATACAAGATCTTGGTGAAAAATTAATGCAACACTGGATGGAAATAAATCTTGTCACACTGCAGAAGCTTATTGAAACAATGCCACAGCGAATGCAGGCTGTAATCAAAGATAAAGGCGGTCCAACAAAATATTAGAGAGTGTGACCGTTTTTTGGTGGCGACTTTTTTTTTGGCCAGGCAGTGTATCTCTGTAGGCTTGGCGTTAGGACATGCTCTTTCCATTTTTGGATGATAGATTAACAGTGCTTCATGAGAATATGAAAGCTTTAATATATTCCATAAACTAACCCTGATTCTGCACAACTTTAGTCTAGATCTTTCTGATTTGTTTGTTGGTCTACATGATACCGTTTATTAGTATTTTAGAACCCCTTAGGTCTTCACAAAATGCTCATATTGAATTATACACAGATGGACTATGGTTACTAATTAGGTGAATTCTTAAGGTAATGTTCTGGATTTGATTTAACTCAAAATTTTCAAATAAATCCATACAATAGTTTTCAGATTTTTACCCAAGTACCACTATAAATTGAGCTTTCAGATGAAACTGCAAGAAAATATGTAGAATTTGGGGATTTTCACGACACAAGATGTAAAAACGTTGAGTGCAAATGTGTTTGCAAGGCACTATTGTCTTCTCTACAGAGAGTATTTTCTTAAAGATGAAAGATTTACATCACTTTCCATCATGCAGGGCTTTTGATGCTTCACAGGGAAAGGTAAAAGCAAATCATCCAGTCAAAAAATTATAAACTTGGTTGTTTAAACAATGCCGTTTCAAGAGTGAACCCCAGAGCCTGAGGAACGAAACTGATACAGCGCTGTCACAGTTAGATTCCAGCAAAGTGTCAGGCTATAGCTGGGAGTGGGATTTGTTTTTAGTATCTCTTGATTCTTGTCTTTCTGATGCTATTACTGTTTGGCACATGCTTAAAAATCACAGTTAAGAGCTTATCTCCATCATTTAGCTTTATTAGCTGTCCTCTAGTGTTGCAACTTCTTTCCCCATAGTAGGTGAACTGATATTGATTCAAGGAAACCTGGAACTTGTCACTTCTGAGATTTTTAATTTCCTCCTGAAATGAACTCCGACCATCGTTTTCAGTCTGACTGACGATGACGATGGTGGCGTCATTGAGAACCCTTACAAAATGTCTCCCTTTATCTCTGTGGGCGATCATGTGTGCAGAGAGTCAACAGGGGTGGCTAATCACCCAACAACCCTGAGGGACTCTGATACTGAGAATAATCTGAACTATCTATGGTCTGTTTGGGAGGAAGTAGTCCAATATCCAATTACAAGTAGGAGTTCTCAAGCCCTAAAAGAGGTGCTTGGCAACCGGAGCCCTGATGGTTTAAATATTAAATTAAATCTTTAGCATTCCCTTTTCATGTCCTTGTAAGGTTTATTTTTAAGGATTTTTCTTGAAACCATACACAAGCAAAGAAAAGTGTAAATCCCTGAAAGAGGAGGGAGGAACTCCATTTGGAGACAATAGGGCTCTCTATGTGAGCCCGTGTACTTACAAAGATGTTTGACTCTGGTATGTGTAGCAGTATTAGGTTGTAATCTAAGAATGATTAGCTGATTAGTCCCCCCTATAGAGATGTAGTAGGGCTCATGCTGCTTAATGAGCAGTGGGAACGACACACACACAGCCACAGCCACATACTTTCTTCATCCACCAAGAGAAAATGTTGTCTCTCTTAGCTCAGGTGTATTTTTCATTGGCAATCATTTCATTTTCTACCTGAACCACTGTCAGTCATTTCTATCCAAATTTGTGAATATTTTTCATATATGTAAATATGTATGTGTAACAGACCCAGAGCTATCCCACTCTGATGGATTCTTTCAAGTTCATTACTTTTTTTCCCTGGGCAAAGCAGTGTTGGACAGTATCCCTCTGATTCCTGCTTAACTTTGTACTGTGGAAAGCAGCCGCAGCATCACCAGAAGCCCATCAGACTGGAAGCTGCCCAATGCCAAACTAATACATTAGATGTTTACAGATATGGAGGGAATTATCAAGACTTTTCTATTTCAGCCAAGTATTTTTACTCTGTTAAAAATGTAAATGACTACATATTTTTTATGTATTACATATTCTACATATTTTAAACTTATTCTCAATCAAATGATAGTTTTCATTGTCAATGGAAAACCACAAACTGAACTTCTTTACATGAGACTGAAAAAGTAACTATTATTAATATGTTAAAAGAATTAATGATGCTCATAGAAATGTAACTCTTATGTGTATACTGTGTAACTTGGTTTAGAAAAAAATAATTACTAAGTCTCTCTGAGGTTTTTGCCCTCATTGAAGGCTCTTACAGTTTGGCTAAACTGTATTTCAGTGAAAGGGTATTACTCCAAAATAGACAATATATCGAAACATACAAAGGTATCACACCAGCCTGAATAAAGGCAACAAAAGCGACATCATAATGTCATGTTATGTTCTACTTTTTGTACATACATTTTGCCCTTCTGTCCTTATGGGAAGAAAATGTCTCCATCTTTGTGGTCAAGGATGGTTTTGACAAGATTCTTCTCCTTAGAGAGCATGGCCAGTGCATTGAGATGATCCATTTAATGGCAACACAATGCAACTTCACACAGCACCTATAAAAAGTTGATTATTGTATTTACATACAGGGTCTCTTCTAAGGTGTGTTCCCCACTTTTTCACAATGCAGAACTGCTATAACTTAAAATATTGTAAGACCTACACAGCACATTTAGCTTCAATCTCACCTCATGAGTCATACCTGTCTTTATCCATGGTGATCGGCACATGCAGTGTGTTGAGATGTTTGGCTGATCAGGTCCGAGGTCACCTCTAGCTTCTCCTGATATGTTCTTCTCTCTCAAGGTATTGTTTTAAGTGACCTCACAGAATGATTCAATTTCTCTTGCTTCATTTTGCATCTTTGTCCGTTCATCTCAACTCCCGTGGCTTGACTGTTAAGTGGCAACTTTGTGACAGACGGCTGTTACGTCAGCCCCGACATCGGACCCCTGGTGGGGGTTGGTGCTATGCAAATCAGCTATGTGTGCAGGAGTGGTGCGCCCCAGAATGCTCCTATGTGTTGTATTGAAGAGAAGCTGCCCCACATGTACAACTTTTAATGAGAGTCTATGGGCAAATATTTTTACGCTCGAGGCAGAAATACGTCACCAATCAGACAATGCTGATGCACAAAACAACTTTACTCATCATTAATTATAAAATATTTATCTTGCACAACTAAAAGAATATATACATATCTTTCAAGATGTTTTCATTTTATTATTTCATTTTTATAAATTTTATTTTTCTATCTTATCCAAGGTAATGTGGTGAGTAGTGAGTGATGGAGCTCCCTTGGGCCTTCAATTGGCCAGCCGCCACTGTTAGGCATCCCAAGAGGAAAATAAAGAAGAATTTCAATTACCTTTATGCACAACAATATGTTGCAGTATATTAATTATCATGAGTTTTACTTGCAAGAATTTATGTTATTTCGATAATCTTTCTCAAACCTCTGACAGCAAAAAGTTACATGGCTTTTAATACGTGTGTATTTCCAACCAACTTAACTAAGTCATTAGAAAGTCATAATTTTTCTGGTGTTTTATGGGGGTTTTTTGTACCATATTTTCTGCAGATTAAACTGACAATAAAATCTGGAAACCAGATTACTTTCACCTGTAATTGATTGACTTCACAGTAATGTGCTAATTGTGTTACAGTACCTTACGAATGATTGGCAGAATAGTTGAAAAAAGTGTAGAAATAAAAGACTTTGACAGTATTTGATATGAATAACTGATTTTACAGGGTGAGATCACAGCTGGCCACTAGCACACACTCACACTCTCTTTCTTTATACAAAAACCCCCTGAGAGAGAAGTAATAGAATATTTGGTCTCCTGCAGTTATTGAATGCTTGTTATTGCTATCTATGCAGCTTTAATTTGTTTTTTGTCTCAGTTTGATCTAGTTGTACCTCAGATTGTGAAGCAAATGACAGATTGCATTGTTATGCAATTCATCTATAATTCCCATCTAGATGTTTATATTACTTATTGTACAAACATACATTTTCTAGGATGCGTACCCCAGTTTGGATTGTGTTAAACTATATACACTTTTATGTATTTAGTTTGCAGTATGTAAACGATTCCAGCACATTTGCATTTCACTGCTTTTCTGCCCCTCTTCCTTCCTTTTTTGTTTACATAATTTTCCTCATTGATTTCTGGCCAGACTATTTGTCACCCACTTACTCAAGTCAAATTAGAAAGCAATGTTCATTGAATTCACAGTTCAATCGATTACCTGGGGAACCACTCCCAAACTAAATGTAATGAATATAATGCTTTCTGGGAGGAAATGGGGGGAGGCTTCAAGGATTGTGCGTTTGTGTGGAATTAATAGTAAATTTCCAGCTTGACAAAGCATGAGTTATTCGGTATGCGTGTAGATGGAATGGAGCTGTGGTGCGGGGCTGGTAGGTGTAATTTATATTGGCGCGAGTCACTGCCGCTGTGGCCCTACGCTGCACATGAGCCAATGACGTGCCCCCAGAGTCTTCTGGATATGAACTGTATTCAACACACACCTAATTAATTTGGGTGCTATATATATAGGTGAAGTATTTTTTTTCCTCCCAGGTAATTCTTTTATAGATTTTATAGTTTTCCAATATTCATTGACAAATACTTTTTCTAATTTTTTTCTAAAATCTGGTTAAATGTTAATAAAAATTGATTGTAGTACTTGATTAGAAACTATAAATGTGTACATGTGAAGCATTAATGCCATAATTTTAGATGTGTGCAAAAGTTTTAAAGTTTCAGGAATAATTGGTGTCCCAAAGATGCTACCCATTGCTAAAGTTCTTTATTAGTGAACCCAGCCTTACAATTCCCTTCATTAGCATGGTTGCTTCTTTTTTTCTAATATTATTGCCTAACAGAAACACTAATCACAAGTTTCAAAATAAAGATTTTTAGACATGGAAAGCTAAAGTTGAACATAAATGAATAAAGTGCATACTGCAAACTAAATATGTAAAAGTTCTTATTCAGCTCCATCAAATTTATGGATGGAGAAAAAGTCCATCCATGACTTTTTCTGCAGTTCTTCTTTCTATCATGTCAAATTATTATCTGACCATTTTGTTCAGGATCAGGACATAGTACATAAAAATATAAGGCAGGGAAAGACTTATCAGCTGATGATGGAAACGGCAAAACTGTTCAAAATTGTTTCTTCATACACACAGAAACGCATAAATCTTTTTTATGGGGCACTGAAAAGTGGTTTTAATGAAGCCTTTTAGCAGAGTGGTCTTTGAAAAAGCTGCCAAACAAAATGGGTCCTGCTGCCCCCTTCAGTTGTCACCTCTCCCACTGCAACAACCCATTATTGTCAATTAGCCCAGCTCTCAGACATGTAATGATCCCTGTTACACTTGTGCACGCTCAGTTTCACACATCTGTTTTACAGCCAGAAATGTAAGAATCTAAAAATAGCTGAGCAGCTGTGAAGGTGAGACTCAAGCACAAGTATTATGCTGTTCTGTAAAAATCAAACATTATTATTATTAGTAGTATTTTTACTTTTAAAAAAGTAGGTTAAAGTCAAACCTTTTAGTTCTGTCTAGAAATACTGATTTGAGTTTCATGACTGATTTCCAAGCTGATTCAGAGTCAGTTTCTTTTTAAAAAGTGTAACAGAAAAAGGTGCAATAACATAATTCAAATCTGGTCACAATCGTTCATATTTTCTTCATTTGCATTTTGTGTTTAGTCTTTTTTTAATCTAAATAATCTACATATTCCTTTATGTTCTGACTTCAATTCAGTACCATTCTCTCTATTGAAATGCAAAGAAAACAGACTTGCAGAAGCTCAGAGCAGAATATCTGATGGCAATCGTCTTGTTTCTTTTTAAGGCAAACTTCTGCTTAAAGATTCTGATTATTTTAAATGTATTTTTTCTATTCCTGAATTGCGAGTGAATCTGATAAACCCTCTTCTGAGTGACTGAACTGTTGTGGCCTCAGTTAATATTCTCTGATCTTGTCAAAAGCACAATCCATTTACAAAAGATTTGTTTCTGTGACGGTATCTGGATGTCATGTCCCATAATCATGTTTGAGGAAAAACTTATCTCTAAAAAACAACAACAACAAAAAAAGCAAAACTCATCTATGAGAAGAAAAGTGCAGAGCGTGAAGTCACAGTGAAAACAGTGAAGATAATGCTGCCTGTACCAATCAGTTCAGCGTTCGGGCCATCAAGCATTAACCCTGATTCTTAGCAGGGGGAGCATTACACGGTGCCTGAATTTGACGAATCTAGTGGGTTTACAAATTTGGTTTCCAAGTTATCCATGAAATACAATCTTGCACAGTGTTTTTAAATTTGGCAAGGCATGAAATAAAACATAAATGAGAGGCAGGCATAAACAGGCAGGATGGGAGGTGGTTGGTTTGAATGTGATTTAGAATAAAGGGAGGTAGGAAATGGGGATAAAAGATAGAGTTTAATCCATATAAAAATAGGATTAAAAAATAAAACAAAGCAAAACAAGCAAAAAACTAGGCACCAGAGGTACTAAGACTCTGTGGCCTCAAAGCACAGAGTCTATTTTCAGAAGTAGTTCCCATGGTGAAAGAAAATTGTCTCAGGTATAAGAAAGTTGTACATTGTATTGTTCGTAGTTTAGACACAAATCTGAATTTTGTCTTCCTATGCTGCTGATTCTTTCCTATGCAAGAATTAGTTCATAAAAAAATGAAGATCAAATGTAAGTGCATTAAGCTTTGTTGGTTTTTTACTTTAGTCAAAAATGTTTGACTTTGTGTCTGTAATCTTAAAAACTCAAAGCCAATGAAAGATTTCTAAAGTGCAGTGACTGACTTAATGACTGACTCTAGCATCAGTCACTCACACGTACCAATAGTGATCATAGATATTTCTTTCTGCATGAGATGTTGGTTCATATGAAATTGTGCATGCAGCCACATCAGTAGTTATGCAATGGGGAATACTCAGAAGTATAGCTTCATCACAATATTTTAATAAAAAAAACTATAAGATGTATAGCAATGCCATATTGCTTTTATTTTAGTCAGAAAAGCGAGAGTCACTGTTGCTGATAACATGAAATACTATTGATCCTTATTTTATATATTATTTTGATTTTGATACACAGCCAAAACACAGAATAAAATGTTACTGAATGTATTAGTAGCTTTCATGTTCATATTATGTAGAATATTTTACCGTTTAATCTTCCCTGTTGTTAATAGATGTCAAACTCCAATCCTCCAGGGATGGTGTCCTGCAACTTTAAATCTATCTCTAACACAAAAATCAAATAACTGGGTCATTAGTATCACTTCAGAGAACTTGACTCCAAATGGAAGAAATTATTCAAGGGTTGGACCAGAGATGCATCTAAAAGATGTGGACACATTAGAGAGTAAAGCATTTACCAGGCTTGTATTAATCGGTTAGTAAGTCTGTCTGCACTGGTAGAGCCTGTAGTCAATTGTTTAATAGACCTGCCATATTAGCTCACCAGCTGCTGTTTTAAAACTGTTACATTCATAAGAGGGAAAGGTGGCACTTCCTTAGTTTACATAAATGTTGCCAAACTTTTGGCCTTTCTTACTTGCAAGCAGTGGAAAAGAGTGGGAGCCTTTTTCAGCCAGCCATTTTAACTGTTGATATGGTAAGATAGAAACTTTTCAGCAGTTGTGAAATTCAGCAATGTCTTAATCTTGCTATAAAATGGTACTTGTACCCAATCCTTAAATATTCATAAGATAAATGTTGCAAAATCCTGTCTATTTCTAAACTATGCTGACTTTGAAAAAGAAAAAAAACAGTAATCAAAACACACTGCACCTTGAGCTAAAAGGATCAGGATTATGTACTTTGAAGACACAGGGCCATTTCATAGTACAATCAAGTTTGGTTGTTAGAAAAATGCTCTATATATCAAATGCGACTCAAAAGAAACTTGATGCCTTAAAATTGGCCGGTGTCATTTTAAGAAGGTCCTACTCTCTTACATGCCACCATCAGCACCTCCATAATGTGTGGCTACAATCCTGCAGCCTGCCACCATCAGGGTGTGAATGGGTGAATGACTGCATGTAGTGTGAAGCGCTTTGGGGTCCTCTGGGCTTAATAAAGCGCTATGGAAGTACAGGCCATTTACCATGTTGTGTAAAACACACATTGGTCTGAAGATGGACAGTCTGAAAGTAATATTGAGAAAATAAATGTTAGACACCGCCCTCAACTCCCCACCCAAAAAAAGTACATATGTATCAATAGCAGTCAGCAATTTTACACATTTAGAAAAATAATTACTCTGCTGAATATTCCAACATTTTTAAAGGTTTGCAGGTACAAAGCTGTTGACTCTGCGTTTCTGCATTCTGTTTGGAAATGAAGGTTTCAGTCTTCACCTTTCCTACTTTTTGCTCTAGGTTATTTGGGCTGTTTTGATGTACCTTAGAGGTGAGATGTGGGAACTGATGTAAGAATAAAGAAAAAAAGAATAAATAAGGGAATTGCCAGCAGTGGGCTATATCTCTTCTGGGAAATACATTTCACTTTCTTCTTTGGGAGTTAAGGCATGACTGAGATTTGTTACATCACTGTGTTTTTTTTTTTCTTTCTTTTTTTTCCTTTTCAGCAGTAATTTTCTTCTCAAGCCTTTACATGGAGACATTTAGTAATTCACTTATATTTCCTTCTTGAAGCTTATTAGTTTGTTCTAATTTTTGCTATGACAAGATTATGTAGTTTGTACATTAGCTTGGTAAACTTGCTTAATTTTCTGAGTCTTGCGGCAGAAGCTAAGAAATGTCTACAGTTTATATACGCAATAAAATTTGTCAATACATCATTGTTTGACATAATACTGTATTTGGCTTTTTGGAATAAATCTGTTAACTGAACTAATGTAGAATAGTTTTGCAGTAAATCTACTTTATGTTGTATATGTGTGTGTTCATCTGTGCTACCTGGTGATACAGCTAAAGAAAGGTTGCAGTGTGAAGCTTTGTGTTCTAGTGCGTATATATTGTCTGGAATTGATTTATACATAGCCGTCGTCTGCTCCTGCTTTTCCCTTTAAGTCTCTAGTCTGAGTGTGTGCCGTGTGTGCGTGGGTGTGTGTGTGTTTAGCTGAGCAGGGAATCCCAGATCCCACTGGTATTCTCCTCAGTTCAGTGAGATGCACCTGAGCCCCGCTCTCAAGCCAATCAGACACTCATGATTCAGATCAGGTGCTTCACCTCAGGTGTCCCGGCAGCAGTGCTGGACACACACACATGCTTGCACATACCCAAACATACAACTCCTTTTGGTACTTGACTATCACTACACATCTGTTGAGACCATCCTTTGCACAGTTACTTTATTCTACTGTTTGCTGGGAGTAAAAGCAAATTTGAAAATTGTATTTATTGATCTGCTGCCGTCTTCTTTGTTCAGTGTGTTACTGTGGCAGGATTAGGGATGGGCAATTATATCATTGATATTGTCATTTGTCTTGATAGTGATGTTGATGTTGTTTTCAACCTCAAAAACTGACTGTATTGCTGGGATAGTTACTTTTGGTATTCTATTGTTGGTTTCATAAAAGCATCCCATCAATATCACATAATTTCAAATTGGATGCTGTGTAGCAGTACAATTACTTTACTTAATGAGATGGGTTTATAGAAGGTTATTTAAATTTTATTTTCAGAGCAGCATTTGTTTGTGTGGCTCTGAGGGTATAGATTTTTAGCCAAAAATAATTCTTTCTTTATTAATTGTCTGTTTTGGAATAAATAATACAAGCTACTGTGATAATTCTATATTGCCCATCCCTAGGAGAGAGAAATCACACAAGTTAGGTTGAAAAGTTTCATTAGACAATCTGCTTAAATGTCCGTAAGCTTTATTGGGGATGAAATAAAATTATTTTGGGGTGTTTTTTCTTTTCTAGGTCCTAATTTTTTTTTTTTGTTTCTTTTTGCAAGGATACTTTGCCAGTTCTTCTAAGAGGAGTTATGTACATGTGAAAAGGTCTGGTCAGGTCAGAGAGAACAGCATGTCTGATTGTATGGGCTCGACAAATGCCAGCCGCTGACCTCACCTCATGACAACACGGCGCAGCACGCAACACAGCTCGGGGGCAGCAGGGCGATGGGATGGTCGGAGCGAGGTGAGGTGGTTGAAGGTAATTGGAGGAGAGAGGACAAAGAAAAACAGAAGACGCTGGTCAGGGGGAGACGGCTACGGAAAAGAAAAGGATGGGCAGAAAAAGGGTCAAATTTTATAAAAAAAAACTTAAGAAGGAATATTTAACTGTGGTTGAAAAAGATTGTTCAGAAAAACAACTGTAGGATGATTATCAGAAATGTATATAGAGAATTGATTTATAAACAGATTTATGATTTTAAATATTCAGATCTTATTTGGGTTCTTTTTTCCAGACTATTGAACGCACCTGAATATAAGCCAACTTTGGCCCCCCGAAAAATTACTCATACAGGCTGCTCTTGTCTATAAGCCACAGATGTCCACATTGTATGTACCTTGAGATTTTCCTTTGTTTTTTAAATTAATAAAATATTTGACTTTTTTTTTTTTTTGTTCTTCCTGTTAAAATATTGGCTTTTGAGTCAAAACATCTGGATCTGTGGATTGGGGCAATCATACATCCTAATAAAAAAAATTAAGGGTTTGTTTATTTTTGTTCATTTGGTACCTGGTGCTTTTTCTATAAGCTAAATGTGATTGTGTAGTGAACCCAATTGAAAATGAGTAAACTGACTTCTTAAAGCAGTTAAATCTTATTGAAATATTTGTCAAAAAAAGTAGAAATGGAGAAAATATCTTAACTTCACCTTCTTCTCTGGATGTCATAGACATAGGACCTGAGCCAGCAGAAGAGTTTACTTCAGATAGGTAGGCTTTGTTTTCCTTTATTATTATTCAGGGAAATTTGTAACAAATAGCCTATGTAGGCATGAAAGTGTATATGCGTTGGGCCTTGTGTAGGTCAGATGGAGAGTTTTGGTACGCCATACACTCCTGTGTGGGTCAGGAACTTAATGTCAGGTGTGCAATGCAACATTTATGTTCCTGTGTGGTGTGTACAGTGTGCACATGTGGCTTGTATTTGTGTGGATCAGGTGCATTGGACTGGTTTTGTGTTCCACGCGCACTATGCACATTGGGGATATGGTTGCGTTCATGTGGGTCAGGTGCAATGATGTCTTTTGTGCGTGCCCTCTGATAATATCCTGCAGGGCATCCCTGGCCTCACACACACTTCTTCATCCCCCCTTTCGTTGTTGCTCTCCATGTCTTTTTCACATCGCTTTTGAGCTTGTGCTGTCCACTTCATCACACAGCTTGAGTGTAAATCTGAATTTAAGACTAAAATCTGTGTGGTTAAAAAGGATTATTTTATGTTAACAACTCAGAGTTTTTAACAAAACTGTGAATAATGACTGGTTTGTCTATGATTTGTAGTATTACCAAGTCTATTCTCGCTGTACATATGGTGTTTTTACAAATGGAGTTTGCAGTTGGCTGTGGTCAAGAGCCGGTTACAGAGAGCAGCTTGTTTTAACTCTGATGGATTAGAGAGTGACGTCTAAAGCTGGAGTTGGATTAATCTCTAAAGATACCAGACCTGTTTCAGATTACACGCACAGAAAAATATACCTTTTAAACATGGACACAGTTAACCCACTTCTGCACCAAGTGTGCATGTCATTTTAATTCCACGCCTTCCATCCCTTGTCTTCACATTTCTTTTTTTATCTTCTTTCAGTTTAAATGGCTTTTTTTATATATTCCTGCCCTCTTCTTATTGCCTGTAGCATTGCAGTTAACTTCTATAAGTTGTTCTTTTAAAGCCACTTTCCTCTTAACAAGATAACTAGATTAATTTATTTATCAAATGTTTTATTATTCTTACATGTATAAACATCAGTTTTGGGACACGTTGATTTGTTGAAATGTGGCACATTTGGCTTGTTAAACCTGCTGCAGTCCAAATGGTTGGCATAGTGTTTTAGTTTACTGTTTAAGTGACATTTTTAGATTTGATTTCTAAGTGCTCTGAGCTGAACCTTTCTTTGGCAGTTGATGTTCTACAGCAATAGTTACATTGCATTCACAGCCACGCACCTCCAACCCAGATTATGTCTGCAACTGTGAGGAGACATCTGGTAGTAACATTAGGTGAAAGTGGACTGGAGAGCGAACAGAAAGCAGGCTATACCTGTGCTTTGAGGTGTATTCCTCAGGTGATAGTCAGAGTACAGTTTCTTCATATCTTGAGGGGGGGAGGCTATTTTCTTCTCTCTGTCTGTACTGCACAGAGCATTTTGTACAGAGCATTTAGTACAGCCTAATAAACTCAGTCAGAAGTTGTCTACACCCAAACTAATTCTGTGTTTGGGGAAAGAGATGTTCTTCCCCACTACTTAAACATGTGCATTTTAAAACAAATAAAAAAAACAAACAAAATATCATATTCTTATTCAGGTTGTACAGCCAGTAAAAAACAAAGTGTCAGTATGCAAGGCTTATGTTTATCAATAGAAATAAATATTAACACTAATCTGCCAGCCGCATTTTACGTACAAATGCAGTCCGGGACATGATGCAGTCTCTCTTCTTCAGAGATCTCTCATAGCCTTGGTCTGGACTGCCCTTGGGGACAGATAAGAAAAAAGGCAATAAAAGGCCGATTGAATTTAACGGTGTGACACCACACCGTTAACCTCAGAGTGCCCCGACGTCGCACTGCGTTCCAAAGCATGACAGCTCGAGAGGCTGATGGTTGTGCTGGTTGTAAACCTTCTGACACCATTGCTGTCACTACATTTAAGTCTGACTTGTAAAACCAATGTTGCTTGGGTGAAAAAATGTTTAATGGGATTGGCGAATGCATTTAATTAAAATGCTGCTTAACATGACCATGTAGAGAATTTTGCTTGAAGATTGGCCCTTACACATAGTGGCATAATTTCTGTTGATTTTGATGATTAGGTGATTTAGATTTTATGCTATATATAATACTAAACAAATCTAACACTCTGTGATATAAGACTAATTCTCTCAAAGCTGTGTTTTTTTTTTCTTTCTGTTTCTTATGCACCTTTGTTTTTCACTTTACTTTCCAGTAATATTCCTGCATTCAGTGCTCTTTTCTGTCTTACCCTTTTTTTTAGAGAATGTCATTAGCCATCTACTGGACAACTGTGAAGTTAGTAAGGCTATACTATGTACTCAGAAGTTATGAATTACTCATAAGCCTTACTTTGCTGAAACAGGCAAGCACCTGTAGTGAAATTTTGATGTTTCACTATGTGAAAAAGGATCCATGATCCGCAAGAGTACATTCAGGAAGTGGATGATTACTTCATTGAAAATTTAACACAAAGTTGCTCTTCCTCCTGGATTATGAGACCTCTACTCCACAAAAAAAAGGATTTGTTTGAGACTATGCTTTTTTGGATCAGTGTGTATTTCTTTGTCACGTGTCATAGCATGTTAAAACGTTTGACTGTAAAATGTAGTCTCTGTGTGTATGTGCACACATAGTCAGACGTTTGGCTGCTAATGAAACATCTGTCTCTCAAGTTCAACAGCTGATTCCCTCTGTTCCACGAGTCTGAGACTGCCACAACAAAACTTTAAAAAAGTTTTCTGTTCATCCAGATAAAACTTTATCCCTATGATCAACAGGATAGACGGAGGGCTGGCGGAAGGATGAGGTAAAGTGTGTCACACTGTGCCTAGGCAAGGTGGCAAAAACGCGAAGGGAAACTCTTACATTAAAAAAAAATAAAATAAAAAAAAATAAGAGGACGGCATCAACATCTGTGTGGGAACTTCAAACAACCTTTGAAAGGGAAAATGTGATTCCGTTTGGGATTCTCTAGGTTGGTAAACAATTTTTTTTCCTCTCCGTTGGTGTGTGTGAGTGCATGTTTGTGTTTGTTGGGAAGGCGGATGCTTTGTAGAGAATGAAGGACTGTCAGAGCTAAGATCCAGCTGGGTGACAAGAACATATTGAGAGGAGATGAGGGCTCCAGCTGCTTACAGCACCGTCTAATGATTGGCATGGATGTAATAAAGAGTAAATCCACTCTAGCCATAGCCCATATACTCTCCTAATCACGGTGTTGTCTGCAGTGGTTCAGTGGAATCTGCTTGGTCATACATTAGAGGAAAAAAAAGTCACTTGAACATCGTTTATTCTGTATATTCCTCAGTATTTCCACATGCTGGTTTTCTTTTCTCTGACACTCTCCTGCTTGCCTTTTAAGAATGAAATCACATCACTTCATATCATTTATTTACTTCTTTTATTCACCAACCAGGTTATCTACAGTCAGATGGTAAATGATTATTTAACTAAAGTAACTACTCAGCCTTAAATTATGTTTCAATATTATAAATAAATAGAATAAATAGCACCTCTTGCATCCTTTGGACAGCTTGCTTAAAAAAAGACCATGAATGTTATGTTTTTTTATTACTATTATTTTAATATACATGCCTTAGAGGCAGCTTGGGCTTGATGGGAAGATTAGTCATCTTGTAATCTGAAAGTTGTTGTTTAGATTCCCATTTCCCACCAGGCAGAAAACCCCTGATAAAAGAAAAAAAATTATAGAATTGATGGAGATTGTTTTCAGACCAATTATTGTTTTCCTTTATGGTTAAATCTTTACATTACATAAACATATGCACACATATATTTCAGAACAATAAACCTCCAATCAATTGTTTCTTACCATTGATTGGTCTTTGTGGACTGAAAACATTTGCTTATTTACTGACCCAACAAAGTCCCCTAGCAACATCACACTGTGTGCTTTCAGATGGCAACCTGGTTGCTCTTTGTCTGCATCTACTGCAAGCTCAGAGATTCAACAGCAATGCCCCACTGTTATTTATTCAGCCATTATTCACAAAACAGCAAGCAGCAGGCACAAAAAAGACTGATTTAAGCAAATTAGAGCAAAAGGCTTCCGTCTTCTGTCTCACAGACCTGAAATAGCATGGTATAATTAGAACAGTAACATGCTGTGTCAGTAATAAAAAGAACTTTCAGTATGTTTTTAAATAATTACTTTTTCTAAATGTGTTAAACATGTGCTTGACGTTTTAACAAGTTTCTGTAATGACAATGTGCTGTTCAGCAAACTGCCATCAGCTTCCAACAAGGCTTCCAATGAGCCCGCTATGATATTTGGATTTTTTTTTATAGTCAGAAGGGAAAAACACAGTTAAACTGTAAAAATCAATTGTCATTTTTTCTAAGTATATGTGCATCCCCATTATTTTTTCTTTCTTTCTTGTTCCTCCATGCTGCTGAGGTCGGTAGCGGCCGTTTGTATGTCTCAATGTGTATACAGGTGTTTGTGCTCTGAAGTGGAGCACAGTTCTGCACTGAGGTGATGTTATGTGGAATCCCTGACATTACAAGAGCAGAGAGGTGTTGACTTCCCCACAACAGTGTTGTCCTTTAAGCAACAGGAGCACCATCGCATGTATCGCATGTCACCTCTGTCTCATGTGTCCTCCCTGTTCAACAATTTTCTTCATCCAAGCTTCATTTGACTTCATTCGTCAGTGTCCTTTTTCCTTGTCTACTTATCCTGCTGCAGCCTTCTGCAACATCAAGGATGCCATCTTCTCTTGAAGATTTCTGACTGTTTGAATCTTGTATTTTCTGAATAATCTGTTATCTAAATATTGCCTACTTCATAACTCTGTAAAAAAAAAAAAAAAATCTGTTTTCTAAGCCCTGCTTTAGTTTTTTGTTCATCCATGCCACTAGAGTGAGATTTCTGCTCTTTCTTGCTGTTTTTATTGGTGATATTTCTGTGCACATCTGCAGTAAAACTGTCTGGACAAGATTGCAGTGCCTGCAAAAAGAGAGAATCTCAGAGGAAGGAAGACAGACTGGTTGTGAACTTGACAGAGAGGGATCCAAATAAGAGAAAAGAGAAAGTAAAATTGAGAAGCAACAAATAGAAAAATGTACAAGACTCAAATATAGAATGCTCCTTGCAGATTTGAAGAGAATCAGAATAAAATAAGAGGGGACAAATTGTGAAGAATCTCAAGAGGCACTATGCATGTGATAAGGAGCCCCCATCTGGCTGGAGTAGGTATTAAAACCATCACCCTATCTCACCCCATCTACTGCTTTTTCCTGTCTGGTCTTTGTCTGGTTGATTAAGACTGAACGTGTAGATGGTATGGCCTGTAGGTCAGCTATAATCTCACATTTCCATATGGCCCATGCTGGTTTGTAGATATTTGAATGACAATTTTTATTGCACCTGTAGATGCTGCAGTTTTTTATGATAATTTACACCCTTTTCTTTTTAATCTGTTTGTGTTCCATCTTTTTTCCTCAATCTCCTATTGTCCCTGTCTGCACTGGAATACCGCACCGACTCATTGTTATCAGTCTATTTGCAACATCAGCTCTGGGCAGAGGAATTTTTTTTTTTTTCTGTGTCTGCATGTGTGGGTTTGACATGGGCTCCACACGTCAGGGTTAAAATTTTAGATTCCAGCGTCTGTATCCTGTACTGTATCCCTGCAAAGGCCAGGGATTAACACAGAATAGGAAGCAGTAGAACTGATGTCATCTTAGCATTTATGTAAACTTCAGGGCATGCTCTCAAGTAAACACTAGTGACCTTCTTACACATAAATGCTTTCTCCCCACATACTTCTTCTCAGAGGTGTACTGCACTTTGGTGTCTCTACTACTACTCCTCTTTGCCATAGCAACCATCTCTCTGATCCATCAAGACGTATCAACCCTTCACTTGAACTCAAACATCCCAGACCACTCTTTGTTGGTGATTCAATCTCTGAATGCATACAGCTATTCTGTGGAGACTTCAGATGTCTATCATTATTTTTTGTTTATTATCATTATTCACAGGCTGCTGCCTAAAGTGAGCTGAGAAGGTACAGAATAAATTTCACAAACAGCCAAGAGGACTATGGTAACTCTGGAGGAGCTGTAAGGATTCAAAACTCAGGTGGAAGAAAAGCTCATGAGAAAAGCTCAGGTCTATTGACAGGACAACTGTTAGTCTTATTTTGTATCTAATCTTGGCAAATCACAGCAAACAAAACAATTTAGAATTTGCCACAAGTCATGCAGAGGAACAAAATAAAAATCTAGAAGAAATTTGATCAAATGTGATTATAACTGAAATTTGTTGGGTTTTTAGTGAATAAACGTGGTAGGGACAGGCCCTTAAAGATTTGCTAGTTTGTATTGGTTGTCACATAAAAAGCTAAAGAAAAAAAAAGACAGTCAGACAGCTTAAGGGGTATGAATATCTTTGGTTGGTTTAGTGGTACCTTAATTTATCCACCAAGGAGGACGCTTCAAGCAGAAAACATTCTGTCCTTGATGGATGAATATATTGTAAGTGTATTGAGTCATATCCATTTCTCTCTGTGTGACTGTTGTTGGGTATTTGATGTTGATGGTCTCTCATAGATGTCTACATTGAAGTTTAATGTGTCACAATAATATGTTATAGAAGCTATGGGAGGATTGTCAGATACATGTACCTACAGTATGTATCTCCCGAATGCATCCCATGTGTTCAGTGCTACTGTGACAGCTTCATGAGCGTTCATGTTATATATAAGCATCAACATCTTCAGTACAAATGTTATTTTCTGCTCCTCTCTGAAAGAACAATGTTGGCTTTGTCTGAAATTTGATCACAAATTGCCCGCTCTTGAAGTAAGTGATAATTGCATCCCTTTGTGCAGCAGTAAAGAACTCTTGTATCGACTTCAGACACAGACACAGATCATGCTGTATGTATAAAGCCGAGGCAGGCAAATACAGCTATAGAGTCCTCCTCATTAGATGGCCGTGTATCGGTGTGAGGCAGCAGGGATGTGAGAGGTGTTGGGCCTGATCAATATGTCTTCAGTCTCACCGACTGTATCATTATCATTTTAATGACTGCAGTATTTTACCCACTGATAGTCTTTGAGATGAGCAGCACCAGAGGTCTCCAAAAGTTCACAGCTGCTATTGTCTAACAGGGGCTGCATTCAGGTGTTAAGTGATGGCTGCTGACATTTTGAAAGCAGCAAGCAGCTAATGATGAAAACAATGTCGACTTCAATGTTTAATGTTGTAGTTACTTCAAAATTGCCAGTTTTATTTTGTGTATTCTGTCATCAAACGTTTACTCTGAAACAAATTTGTTTAAAACAAATTTTGGTTACACATTAAATGAAAGAAATTATTTTCTGGCTGAGATGTTAGTATATTCTACACTCTAATAGCTAAGATGACCCTCTTTTGCTGAAATACTGTCTTGTGACCATTGACTGGTCTCTGCAACTTGTATGAGGAAAATTTTGCACACTTCTCACTTTCATCTATGGGGTGTCTGGTGGGTTACTTGTATGTCCAACCCATTTCCATTTCCCTCACACCATCCCAAAGAGGTCAAGATCTCTGCATTGACTCTGCCCAGGATTTTCTATGTAAATCTCTACAGGTTCTTGAAGGTTTACTTGTGTTCTCCATGTAAATGGATTTCTTTTTTTTTATATATTACAATGTAGTTGTATTGATTTATTTTATCAGTCTAATTCCACAAACCTACTAGTATCAAGGCAGCATTCATCTAAATGCAAAGTAATGATGATTATCATCTATTGAATTTTATCACTGGTTTAGGAGATTAATTCATCCAAACTACTGAAACTCACCTGCCTTTGTGGTTAACAAAATAAAAATAAGTTTATACAAACCCCTTCATTTAACTCATCAAATTTAAAAAGATCAGAAAGGTTTAGAGATTAAATTATTTTTCTATTAGTGTCTTTGAAAACAGTTTTAAAGGGAGAAGATAATTTGATCATCTATAAGAAGGATGTTAATGTTTTGTGTTGCATTTGTGTGTTTGCACATTCCTCTGGGTCTCTACATTTTTCATTTCACAAGGCCCCTTATGTGGCTCAGGCTTCCTTCAGAGTAAAAACTCCCTAAAGGTTTCAGTCTAATGTGTCTGCATTTGTGTTGGAAATGCATAGACCTGATACTATGACGTCTACTGTGCCTTTCTTCCCTTTTCTGTCTTCAATTCTGTGTTTTCAATTTACTTTTCTGCTCCGCCAATATACTTGTCCAGCTTCCTCCTTTTTTCCTCTTCCAGTTTTTTCTTGTTTCACTTGCCATCTTGGTAGAGTTTTCCCCTCGGCTTTGTGAAGACATCTCACTCTCAGATCACTTTTTTTGTTCAGTGAAAGGCCAGGTGAAATGGACCCTCACTGAATGGCTCTGATATTCTGCTGCGTTTGCTTTCATTTGGCCATTCTCGGTGTGTGTGTGTGTGTGTGTGTGTGTGTGTGTGTGTGTGTGTGTGTGTGTGTGTGTGTGTGTGTGTGTGTGTGTGTGTCCTACCTCTTTGTAGCTACACTTTTTGTACAAGGCAATGTTCCAAGCTCCTGTGACGTAAACCCAGTCTCTGAGAAAGTAGGCAATCTTGGCATTGGATTGTGGCCAGAATTGCTTTCATTTTTAGTCAGCAGTGAGATGTTACACTCCACTACACATGTGTGCACATTGTCCATGCGCGCTCACGTATGCATAAAACTATGCAGAATCATGGACAATTACATATGCTGTGGTTTTTTCCAACCAGGTCAATTTCCTGCTTTGGCTGCTTTACCAAGAATTATTTTAGTGGTTAATATTTTCTTGCTTCATGCCCGTTATTTACACACAAACTTGTGTTAGAAATGCATGATGCAATAAAAGAGTCATTCTTTATTTTGGTTCGTTATGTATTAAGAGGTCTTGGTAAAAAAAAAGTCTCAAATTGGAAGAATAGAAAGAAGAGTGTTGGAGATATTAGTTTGATTATCCTAGTTTTAGTGATGTTTAACCTTAGCAGATGTGGAAATATCCAACAGTCTGTACATTCAGTGTTTTTACTGTCTGAATGCATCAGACAGTAAAAACACGCCTTGATATAAAAGTAATTGAGCTACAACAGCTACTCAGAAGGCTGGGATGTGACCGCACAGCGCTCTCCGGAGACGTGTCTTCGTATTTTGCATTTTTTCTAAGGTAATTAATGTTCAGGTTGAGCTGTTGGTGTGAGTTATGCACTTGTTTTGTATTTGAAATAAATTCTGGTTGATTTTGAAGTTGGAATAGTGATTGTTGTCTTGGTTTCACTTTTACACACAACATCAAAGGTCCTGGGGAGACAAGAAGTGACAACGAGCAACAGGTACATTTTTCCAGTCGCAACAAGAGGAAAATAACCAATTGACTGGTCCTGCAGTAAGTTCTAAGTGGACCAAGTTAAACATCACCTTAAAGTTGGAAAGGTTAAAATGGACAGAGGGATTCTGCCTTTGGAAGAGAATATATATTCCCCTGACAAACAGCAGAGATGCAGACGTGGCTCTGAACAATGAGCTAGTTCCTGCTGAGGCATTGATTTAGCCAGAAGAGTGGCTCAATTTATCCTCCACCCTGACAGTGGTGTCAACATCATCACCGGTGGCTGCCAGGGTGATTACCAGTGCTTTACGCCCACCATCCACACTTCATTGTATATTCAGCTTTTCTACACAGTGCACTCTCTCCGCCCTTTTCGTTGTCATATATCCCGCCTCCTGGGATCTGCATTGGTCTGATATACCAGACTCTTGTGCACAACAAGGACTGCTGCTGGAAATCATCTACAGTGGTTCCAGCTAGTTTTTTGTCTATTTTTGCTAGAATAAAAAAAAACAAAAAAAAACAATGGTAGTTATCAACAAGCAGTATAAATAGCATCTAAGTCTGGATTGATTTTACGTCAAACTAAGCCACACTTTCCTGATCTTTTATCATCCGAATCTGGCGAGCACATGCAAGCTGCAACCTCTACATCTATAGCTCATCTGATTAGAGATAGTATTCTGAATATATTGGTTTTGTTGAGTGGTAATCTGAACGACTGTTTCTTTTTTGCTTGAAACCGATTTGCATATTGTCTTCTGGCCTCTGACATCAACGAGGCATTTTCATCCACACAATTGCTGCTAACTAGATTTTTTTTCTCTACCCTTCAGACATTTTTTTGTAAACCCAAGGGCTAGTTGTACATGATAATCTCTGTAGATCAGCTCTTTCTGAAATATTTGGACCGACCCCTCTGGCATCAACAACAATACTACATTCAAAATCACTGAAATCCCTTCTCCCCACTTTGATGCTCTGTTTGAACTTCAGCAAGTAGCCTATGGCATCACATTTCTGCCAAAAACTCAAGGAGCTTATTAAGTAGTCACAACAGAGCATATATTAACTGAGAGAGCATGGCTCTGATCGCATTTCTGTTTTTTCGTGGGCCCATAAAAGCAACCTAGTGCCTGCTGCAGTAGTAGCAGCAGTTTTTACGCTCTCACCAGAAAAATGCACTGCTCTCTGTATGTGGTGGGTGTATTTCTCTGTTAAGGGTGGCAACTCCTGTGATTGATCTTATTGGCTGTATTTTCAGCTCCAAACCAGTGACAGCCATAATGGAATTTGGTTTAATAGAAGAAGAGGAGGATAAGCTGGAAAAGGATAACCAAAAGTGAGAAGGTATGGAAAGTAGGGGAAACGATCAAAAAAACTCATTTTCTTCACCTTATTCTTCTTTTATGCTTTAAATTCCCATTATATTCTTCTGCTATTCTGCCTTGCTGGCTGTCACTTGTTTTTAGCTGAAAATCCAGCCAATCAGAAGAGTTACCAACCCCAGCTGACAAATGCTCACTTAACAGGATGGGTGTAATTTAAATGCTGTGGGCAGAGCATGTTTTACCGCTCTGTGTTCCCACAAATAAATGTGAATGTGGCTGCGATCAAAACCAAGTGCTTTTTCGATTCATATATGCACTGCTGTGAATGCTTAATAAGCTACTCTGGTTTTTGGCAGGATTGTGACTCCTTACTCATCTTTACCATATATAGATACCCAAATATATTGTGCTGCTGTTATGTAACTGTCTGATTTGCTATTTACATTATTAGGCAATTAAACAGGTGTACATATTAAAGTGGTCAGTAGGTATGAATACTAAGTGATTCAGGATCATTAGCTGCTTTTTATGTGTTGATGGAATTAGAGAAATGTCTATGGCAATCCTTTATCAAATATTATTGTCAGATCTCAATACGATCTACTAACTTAACATTTGCTGCAACTAGTCTTTATTCCACTCTACGCAATTTGAGTAAGCAGCTTTGAGGTAAACTGCACAATAAAGGTAGCTTGAACTTTTATACTGAATGGTTTTTGTTCTATGCTTGTGGAGGATTTCAGCTACACAACGAAAACCTTTCAAAAGAGAATGAAGAGCACAGATAGGTCCTTGCTTACAAGTATTCTTTGACCTGTTGACTTTTAGACGGCTAAAATATGTGCAATATTGCTGCACAGCAGGACGCTGCCCCAACAAACCCACTACAGTAATATTGCTTTGTCTACATTGGAACAAGCAATCATTTGCTAACTGGTTGGTGTGGTTTTTGTATCCCCTTTTTTTTCTACTGTTATACCTAATGTCTTCCCTACACATCGAACAAAGGTCAATTTAGCATCATTCTATACCGGAATGAATTGAGTTTTTGTTTGATCTGGTCACTTTCCACTTTGGAAAATTTCCATATGTGTGCGTGTGTGTGTGTGTGTGTGTGTGTGTGTGTGTGCTCAAACCTCCTTCTCTGCCCCCAAAGCGGGTAGACTGCTCCCTCTCTGGCAATTAAACTTCAATCAACAAATGAAGATGCAGTGACACGTTGAATTACAGCCAACATCCTCTTCCATACGCAAGCCTATCTCTGCCAGCCATGGATTAGCTTGCAAATTAAGGCGCTCAAGAAGAGAAAATTTGAGTTGCTTGATAAGAGCCAAATAACATCCTGCTATTGTCTTGATCCGCTGTTCCAACTTGGATCCAGCTTCCTGATTTCTCTTGAAGTGGGCAAATAAATTTACTTGTGTATTTCCTGGTTGGACTTTGACCATCCATTTCAATCTGCTTTCTGATTAGTTATCAAGGCAGGCTGATTAAAACTCATCTCACTGAAGTCTTTTCCGGCTTGATCTGGGACTTATAATGAAAATGTTGCACAGACACCCAAAAGCAGTTAATTAATGAAATAACTCTAGTGAAATAATAGGGGCGGCAGGCTTGTTTAATTTGTTATTTTTTTTTTTTTTTTTTTTTTTTTTTCCTGGCCCACACAGTCGCTTGCACAGCATTCCTGTGTTCTGTTCGCTTGTGTCAGTGTGTAAAATAAAAAGACCCGAAAGTGCACATTTATCTGCACATTATGTGCTATTTATGCATTGCTTTCTGTGGTTAGTGCGTGGGTTTACAATATTACCCAGTCAGATGTTTAATAATTTATATGCTGATGCTGTGGGTTGCCTAACACATGATAGGCAGGCAGCATGCAGCTCTTTGAGGAGAGGCTAGGGCTCCTTTTAAAGCAAAGCTTGTCAAAAGTCCCTGCCAAGCCATTTCATTTGACTTCTTTCTCCCAGGAGGAATGTGTCCCTTCATGTTTAGCAAACACATACCATCAGAAAGTGCCATTGCCATACAAACTTAGTATGCATTGTTTTATAATAATAATAATAATAATAATAGTAGCAATAATAATAGTTGTGGTTAACTCGTCACATTCTGGCAAGTTCCAGTGTGTGTTTACAGTTTGGTGCTGTACATTCAGTTCATGTGTTTGCGCACATGTTTGTCCCATCTTCTACTGCTGCATTGGGGCTTGGTGTGGCTAATTAAAAGAATCCTACTTGCATTATTCATGTGTCTGTAATTATACATTCCTTTTGCTGATCCACAGCCAGAGACATTAAAAATAGATCTGAGTCTCTGTGCCCCACCCTTGTAGGCCCCATTTTCTCTCTGTGTGTTTTGACTAGGCTCTCTCAGCATCTCTCTGTGTATCTGTCCTTATGAGTGTGTCTCCATCTCCCTGTCACCAGCCTCACTGTTGAAGCCCTCTTTTTGTTCTTTCCTTTGCTCCTCTCATCTCCTCCGCAGAGTCCTCGTTCTGATGTTCCTGTTTGGGATTCAGGCAGAACATTCGCCTGACAGCGTCTGTCCCTCTCAGATCTGTGGGCTGACCTCAAGTCACATCAGGCCAGATTGCAAACATGAGTGTTAAGAATTGGCAATGGCATGTCCAAGGAGAGATTTAGCTGAGAAGACCTTTTGCCATCTTTGATCGATGTAGCGACAACAATTTCTCCTGAACAATAAAATCTCTACATAAAAAACCTCAAGTCCAAATTGGAAGGAGGGATGAAGGCATGTTGCACCTCAATAACTTTCTTGCAGAGAAAAGTAAATCATTCAAAACATTCAGTGCCATTTTTAATGCTTAGTTACCTGTGGCAATGTGACTTGTTTGCCTTGTTAATGGAAGTGAATCTTTGAAGCTTCTGACTTCCAGCATACAGAGATTTTGAGAATATATCCTTGCACATATTTACATTTTGATGAGGCTCATGAAGAAAGTAGGATTTTTTTTTTTTTTACAACTAAGTGCATCATTTAGAACTTGTCACCTAAGGGTTACGCTCACAGTTGTTTCAATATGTGTTCCAGAGTATGACAAATGAATAACTGCCTTGAAACCAGAACTTCATTACTTACAATCACTTTTCACTTTTGTTAGTTAATGCTACAATATGTGCATCACTGTCATGCGCATTGTGAATAAATTCCACATCCTTGTATGTACATTAACCCATGGCATAGATGAGATATTTGAAAGGTGAGATGCTTGCAGACTTGAACATTACTCATTCCTTATGTTTGTGTATATAAAGACGTTGCAGGTGGATGAGAATTGGTGCCAATGTGGAGGCAGAAGCATGAATATGATTATATGCAGACATCTTGTTTTATCTCTATTTTGATATATTGTGTGATTTAGTTGCGGTTTCATTTGATTATTTCAAGAGACAATAACTAAGACTTCAATGTATTTGTTTACTTAAGGACAGGTCTGGGTAATAACTACCCTCACCTACTACACAAATGTGTAATGGAGCACTCAGTTAATTGGGTAATATGAGTGATTTTACCACATCAGACTTTTTACTTCTATTTCAGTAAGATTATTTTGAATTAACAGATTTCATACTTGAATACAATTTCTGGTTACTCTACCCACCTCAGCTCACTTTACTGGATGACGAATAATGAAGTAAGCTGTTTATCATCCATGTGAGAACTTGGTTAAAAAGCATTTAACCAGATTTTCACCAAACTTGGTTAAATTATATGATTCAGCTCTACTCAAAGCACCAGAACATGGACATGTTGTAATAGTTTGTCTGTATGATTGCATCATTTCCCCAAATTGAATCAGATCAAGCTGCACTAACAAAGTACTCAGTACTTAAGTAGCCTTTTTCCCCCCCCAGAATCGCTTTTTACTCTTGAATAATTTTTTGGATAAATTTTTGTCTACTTTAGTAAAAAAAAAAAATTGAAATAGTGCTACTTTTGAGTGCTGCTTCAACCGCCGACTATTATAGCATTCATGTGTTCTCATTTAAATTCTCCATGGTTTGGCTTTACATGTGCTCAGCTGGATCACTGCAGTTATGTTAAACAGCAGACAACGCTGCAGGTACAATGTATCTACATTCAGCTGGTGGTAGAAGAAGAGTCTATGGAGGAAGTGCATTCCTTATAAATCTGTAAACACAAAGATCCGCCTCGAAAAGGTAACTTTTTAGTCATTTTTACAAGTCTGTCAAAGATTTAATGATAATTATTAACTTTGTTTTTATTCATATGTGCATATGCTGCTGTGCTTCCGGACTCTACGTCACTGCTCTTCCTGTTTGGTGATCGCTACTCTGGGACTGTTAAAGGAATGGGGATGCTTGTGACTAGGCTAAAATCCTAGCCTAGGTCATGTTTCCCAATACAGTCCGCATGAGTGTACAGGTCGTTATGTGTACGGAGAGAAAGGGCAACCATAAATCATGTCTGCTTTTGTGTTTTGGTTTAATCTCACATTTTTAAACGCTAGGTGGCTTGACTTTTTAATCTCCTTGGGTGCCCAATTAGGTTCCAAAGATGACTAATTCTATGGTGGCCGCATATTTAGCTCCGCCCAGTTTTTGCCTTGTGTATTGTCTTTTCTTTTTTTCTTGTGCAAGTAGTATGAGAGTAGCCTCTTGTTTCTGACTGGAATTAGGACTCCTTAGACTTTGGCTCAGTTAATATTTGATTCAGTATTCATAGAAGGGAGAAAAGTTGCTTTGTTCCATGGGAGCAAATTGATTTTTTTTCTGTCTTCTTTTTTTTTTTAACCACAATGGAATCATTATCTGAAAACTGCTTTTTCTATAAACTTTAGCTATCTTTCAATGATATCAAAATTTGTTGATTTGAAGTGTGACAAAAATGCAAAATCAGAAGAAATCTGTAAGTTATTTTCCTATTCAACAAGAGTTTGTGAGATTCACATGGTGGTGACGTCAGCTGGAGCCAACAACAATTTTAATGACACTATACAACTTGTTATATATACCTCTATATATCTATGTATATATATGAAATATCTAAACTGCTGAAGGTTTACGTTCCTGCGTTTTGTGAGGGAGCTGTGGGGGAAATATATTACTAAATAAACTGTTTCTTTATGCATGCGTCAGTGTGCATCCCTTCTTGCTTCAGCACTCAAGGGCTAAACTGTTCATCCGGCTTTTGAAGATGCTTGCTTTACTGACGGTGTTGCTGTTGCTTTGGCTCACAGCAGTTACTGGGGAATTCAATCTGGGAAGACTAACGTCATGACTGACTGAAAATGTTAAGTGTGGAGGAGCGGAGGAAACTGTATTCTGGGAAATGAAGTGAAAAAAGCTGTTTGAGGGGTTGAATCTGCTGAGTAGTTAGTTCCCATTGTTATATCCTACATGACTCTGCACTAATTTCTTGTACTTATTAAAATGATGATACAAACAACAATGAAAGTCCCCAAAATACATTTTACATTAAAGAAAACAGTTTTGTGTTGTTAAACATACCTTGAGAACAATTTTATTAAATCTGTGCAATAAAACCAGTATCAGTAGGTTAGAATTTCACCACAACAAACTTATTTTGGTAATTTCATTTAAAAAAAACAACAACAACAACAACAAAAACCTGAATACCAATCAAAACATTTTGATGCTTATGCCAGTTAATATACAGCTAAAAGCAGTAGAGCTCTAAAACAGTTGATTTATCCTGTTTGACACACTATGCCATGGTTGTCTTAATCCAAGTGAAGGATGGAAATGTGAAAAAAGGTAATGTGTGAAGTTAATTATTTCTTGTGGGAAAGTAAACAAGTCAATGGTAATGTAAAACATTAATACTGCACACTGTAAAAGGTTTGTTAACAAATAAAGAAAAAAAACACAATCTGCATGCTAAAGGCAGCACTTCGATTGTCATTCCTGACTTCTATTTTATTATCCTTCAGCTTGTGCTCATCACTATTATAGCAGTCCTGACACTCGGGACCTGTAACAATTGCATGACTTCCCAAACTATCAATTACTGGGAAAACTTCCCTTCAAGAGTAGTTTAATGTATCAGTTGTAGCCCATATTCTGGATATCTGCGCGTATGTGTGTGGAGACCCTTGAAGCACTGAATCAAACTGTAGTCAACACTGTGTAAATTTAACACAAACTCTTGAATGGACTTTGCTTTACAATCCTCTCCAGGCTGTTTGTATCCTTTCTTTTACTCAACTCTACTGTATATGCTTAAATACAACTCTGTGAACAGCTAGCATCAGTGGATGTTTGCTGGACAGCTGTGAAGTCAGCAGTCTTACCTGTGAGTGTATAAGAGGGGATCACCCTTTCCTTTCTTGCAGCTCCACGGTGAAATTGGTTCTTTTGTTTTCATGAGGTTTTGAGAGTCTTGACTCATTTATAAAGTAGCTCATTTTCACATGTGCTTTTGCTCAAGTTTTGTTAAGTACTTTGTCTTTAATTATCTGTCTCGTTTAGTTTTTGCACTTAATTAATCATCATTAATCATATTTTAATTTGTATACTTTGTTTTTGAATGTGCCATGAAAAGAACATTTGATAGCAAAATGTTATGGGACACAATTTTTGGGGAAACTGAATTCTGGGTTTTCATAATTATCAAAACAAAATTGAACAAAATAAATAGTTAAATAAAAAGTTTAAATGTTTTGGTAATGCTATTGAAAGAAAATATCTTCAGTTATATTTTCATGTATCTGTTACATCTATACATAAACAAGACATGTTACACAGTCGGGATTCCTGATGGGATAGAATCCCTCCTCTTGCCGTGCTGCAGGGGATTCCCACATCCTGCTCCATGGGCTTGTCATATGGTTGGAGAGAGCTGCAGGAATAAGCCCTAGCACCATGCTGGATTTCCTGTCGAATGCTGATTCCAGTGCAGAGCGATAGTCCTGACGTAGAGCATTCAGGGTTAGAGAGCAGAAATGGAAAGCAGATCACAGATCTCCGCCTAAGGGCAATGAGCTTCTCAGAGCCACCGCCTCAGGGACAGAAAGCTAAGCCAGCATAAGCTATTACCATCTGCCAGCAGTGGTTTAGCACCTTTGAAAGTTGGAGAGGTGTGAAAGTGAGAGCATTTCTTTCTGATCCTTTGCACTCCTGATATTGGTGTGGTTTCCATATAGAAATTAATCTAGTAAGGATCCTTTAAAACGCAATGATGCTGGACCATGTGTGTTTTTGTGGTCAGCAGTTGGAGACTACAGACGTTTTGCAACCTGCTTCTGCTAGGGAAATGAAAATCATGAGATGGCTTAATCTATCTTCTGAGGTGATCTTCGTTATTCCTTTTTGTGGTCTGACGAATTACAGCCACAAAACTGTTCATCACATGACAAGAGAATATGAAACGGATAATATGTGGCTTAAAAAAAAAAGAAGTAGAAATCAAGCACAGTTGGATCCTCTCCAGTTGTTTCTGCCACTTTCGGGCAGAAACAACTAATCTGTCAATCATGCTGCTCATATTCTGCTACTGCAGCTTTAAGAAGTAGGCAAATGAAAACACAACAATGGAGGCATATTAGTAGCGCATACAAGTAGGCAATCAGTTAGGAAAAAGAAATCTTAGCATTTGACCACATGTTGAGTATTTCTCAAAAATACTATTATGTAAAATAATAGAATGGAGTTGTTTTATGGAGATTATTTATATTGTTGACCTATTGCACCTTAACCCTTCCTACAAAATATCCATACAGATCCAAAAACACAGGGAAGTTATGCTCAGTTAAGTCAATTAGGTAGTTTCATTGTTCAAGAAGTTGCGAGTAGATGCTGTTGCCACGAATAAACTGTAGGACCCTGTTGGGATATTTTTCAGGACAGCATGTTCAGCAGTGATGCTCTTCCATGAATCAAAATAACTTATGAAGACACAGGGAAGTGGGCCGAGAAGCCCATTAAAAAATCAGTGGTGGCACATGGCACTGTGGTGTAGAGGAAGAGATCCACTGGAATAATGTGCTTTACTTTATGACTTCTTCAATACAATGTTTGAACTTTGTGCATGTTTTAGTACCAATTTCGCTCTGCAACTTATGAGAAAAGTACTTAGGAAAAAAAAAAAAACTTTACTATTGTAATAAATTTTAAACTTGTAAGTTCTTTAGTCTTTGGATGTGCTGAGCTCAGCGTTTGATAAAGCCTTTTCAGTCGTCCCTAACATGTCAAAAGCTGCAGAGGGGTGATTGAAACCAGGACTTTGCAGCAATGAAGCACCACTTTTTCAACTTTGATGCTATGAGCCATAGAGCAATGTTCTCCCTGTCTCTTCCACCGGCATTCCTTCACATTAGATCGTTAATCACAGGGAGATAAAACATTGCAGAGCTGGGACAACACCTGGTGGTAAGTCAGTGGTAACCTTTTGGTGTTATTGATTTTGGAGAGGGCCAAAGAGTGAAAGACATCAATATACACTGGCACAAGCCATAAACGTCATAGTGCAGCCTGCTGTTTTCCATACACTTGCTGCTGGGTTACATAGCATAACTAGTATGCTTATGTTACCATACTAGTTCATAATTTACCTATCATTAGTCCTGGACTTGTTTTAATTTGGACATTTCCCATTTTGGCTAAATTTATTCATGTTTTGTAACTCTTGGCTCTTAATCAGATGTTATTATCATAGTTGAAATATGCGGAACCCTGTGTTTCAGTGGTTGAAATGAAATTGGAGCATTACATCGACGCTGCCTTATATATATATATATACAGTATATAAACAGTATATAAACAGTATATATATATATATATATATATATATATATATATATATATATATAGTTTTAGCTTGACGGACAACCAGTAGAGCTCTAAACCATACAGTAGAGATTGGATATTTCTCAAAATAATTTTAAACAGTAATAAGAGATTGATTTCAGAACGTTTCACAGAAGTACAGTGGCCCTAAAAACTACTGTGAAGTAATTTAGGAGTAAAATATTCTGTAGTTGCTATTTTGATTTGATAGTGAGCTAAAATGGCAATTACCTGCACCTAATAATTTCTAAAATGGAGACTAGAAAAAAAAAAACATCTTTAAGCTTTAAAACATACTACTCGCTCGCATATGGATATTAAGATTACAGGTGACTAGAATCCTTTGATAAGATTCTGTTCCCCTATGTATCAGCCACAGTTTTGCATTTAAATTTACAAGTTCAGACATTTTACTTGTTGACTCCAAAAAGATCCAGATGAAACACAAGTGTTACTGATAGCTTTCCATATATATATACTCTTTGTAGCAACCACTCCCATCTCTGCTTACAATTTGTCATCCAGAGCACTGCAGTATTCCAGGGAGATTAACTCTCAATCTCACCTCCCTATCTCAACACTTCCATCAATTACTCTTTTTATAAAGTGCCAGATTTGTCATGCAAACTCCTATTTTGAACGTTCTATTTTATTGAACGTTTTATTGTATCCGTTTAATTTTTAAGGCATACTGCTTATGTATTTTCTGTCTTAAAGCAACCTTAGATCTTCTGTTATTGTGCTCCAAACTTCCTTGTAGCTCACAAAGTGATTGTAAAATCATAATGTGCTGTGCTCCCTGTGCACATTTTTGTCTTCCTAATGTGCCCTCAGCTCAAGAAAAGCCTGGCTCTGTCAAAAGATGGATAGTGAGGCAAACATTTATGTTAACTTTTCAGGCATTTGCAGATATATTTTCTCTTTTAATGTGTTTATCATGACTCATGAGCTTCTCTATAGCAGCCATTAACATATGATTATCGTCTCAAAGCTAATAGCTTTGTCTGTTCTCTTCTTCCTAAATCTTGTCTTTTTTTACATCTTAATGTTCCTTTCTTTCCTGTTTCCTTCCTTTTTCTGTCATTTTCTCTCTCATGCTTTTACTCTTCTGTGTGACTCCACATTCTGCCCTGCAGCTCTTCAACATCCCAGATTGAAGCCTTACTCCCACACAATGCTCTCCATTATTGCTTAATTATCTGTGGCCTGCCATTTGAATAATGTGCAATCTCTTAATCTCTTTAACATTCTCTTTTGCTTGCTGTTATTTTTATTTCCTTCTAACTTTCTCTTGTCTTGTTATGTCTGAGAATCATCAGAAAACGTCTTTACACCACTCCATGTTTCACTTCCTCCTTCGAGCCAATTGACTCACTAGTTAGTTCATAAGACTGTAAAAAAGACACAACTTAAAGTGTAAATAACCCCCCTCTGAAAGCATAACCCCACCCCTGGCAAATTTTGAGAAATTCCAGTAAAGTCAGCGGAGTCAAGAGACCCAGCTGAGTGTGGGGATGAGCGAAGGGGTGAGTGGGGGTGTGATCGGGGCGAAAGAAACATTAACTAATCCACTTTGTCGCTATATTTAATAATTTTAAGACTCTTCTAGTGGCTTTTTTCAAAACATCTGGTGATAAATCTTGCATCTCTTTCTCTGTGTTGTTGGAGACTTTTATGGCAAAAACTTTCTGCAGCTCGGCTGCAGGCAGCATGTCAGTCTTGAGTGACCAACCTTTAGCCACTATCAGCTTATTTTGCTTCCTCAGCATTGCAGACTGGGTGCAGTGCTGAGTGTTGTTTTTTTAAGTAAAGTGTTATTATTTCAGCTACATTGTAGATCTGTTCAACCCTATACCTTCGCTAATAGTCAGAGCAGAGGAGACCTATTCTACTACATATCCATGTTGCAAATAAATCACACATTTGTAAAGCTAAGTAACACTATCGATCAATGCTCGCCAGTTACCATGGCAACCCACACAACAACTCCTGACTTGCCACCTGGCGGGGACATATAAGTGGGGAGAGAGGTCTGACAGGAAAGGCCAGGACACAGTTTTTAGACCAAATAATGGCAAGTCAAAAGAATTGCAAAAAAATTGCAAAATATGCAAAAAAAATAAAAATAATCTATTTAGATTTTTTATCTGTAAAAAAAAAAAAAAAAAAAAAGAAAAAAAAAAAAGTTGATTTGGGGACGAGTTTCACTTTGAGAGTTTGGTAGTTGCAGCTTTGGTTGGTAAGATGTAGCAAAGTGTCATTTTTGACTAAAGCCAAAGACATAAAATAAACAATAACCATTGCACCAACTCATTGCAGTCATTTCTCTCTCTCTCTCTCTCTCTCTCTCTCTCTCTATATATATATATATATATGTATCGCTTATCTTTCAACGAAAAAATGAATAGATAAATCTATTAAAGAAAATAATCTCAAATTAATAGAGCTAGACATAAAATGAAATAAATATAGTATAGTATAGTAGTGGCCTTTAGAAATAATTATTTTTCAGAATTCAATTCTGTTTTTTTTCTTCTTTAAATTCTTTGTGAGATATATCAAATTATTACCTTTATAGTCTTCTGTTCTCTGAAGCACCGTGGTACCATAGGATAATCTATTAAAAGCATGAACTGACATGTGTTTATATGGGTGCATTTGTTTCAGTTTGTTAAAAGTTATCTGATTGAATTTTTTGAAATGTGTATGTCTGCATGGTCCCTGCAGAAAATCAATTGGAGCTTTTCTCAGGGCTCCTCCCGTATCAAATGTACGCACTGCTTTATTCCAGTGAAAATGTGCTCATTGCAGTCTCTCTGTCTGTTGTCTTCACTGTTTGTGACTGATCATTTACCTGAAGCAACAGTATCTAGGGACATTAAGTAAAATAGAGTAGCAAAAGTGCTTTTGTGTTCAGTAGAAATCCACAAGATTTGTTTGAGATATGGGGATTATTTGTAAATGTATTCCTAGTAGAACACCAAACACGCAAATGTATTTTCGTGTGTTTTTTTATTTTTTTTTTTATGTAAAGTGTTATTATTTCAGCTACATTGTAGAAATATGCCATTGTAATCCACTTCCCTAGGCTTTATGGAGTTTTGGTTTAGTGTAATAGTTAATAATGAGTACATGGCCATTGCTTTTTAAAGCTGTTTGTACTCAATTTAAATTGCAATTGTTTTCCATTGGTTTGGTACATTACAGAAATCAATAGCAGATAATAAACACACACACTGCTTTTATGAGTCAAATAAACCTTAGAAGGGCAGTTCAAGTAACTGTGTTCACTCCAGAAGTCATTATGGTCATTTTGAACATGAGTTTACAAGCCATTTTACATGTTTCTGATCAATGCACATTATTAGGCTTAGCAAAAATATAACAATAATTTTCATCACAATGCTATTTTATCTACATGTTTGTAGATCCAATCACTTTTTTGTTTACTGAATAACATTCTACATGCTTTTTATACAACAATCTTGTTCATTGTTGCCATGCTCTTGCCTCAAATCAAAGAATAGACATCGTATTATTCAGAATTTCACATTAATGACCTGATTGTCTTTACTCTTTTCACAGGGTTGGTAAAGCTTGGAATTCACTGTGTGACATGCCAGAAGGTTGCCATAAAGATCGTCAACCGCGAGAAGCTCAGCGAGTCCGTACTAATGAAGGTAGCGTTCCAGACTTAATCTTTATTTTTAAATCTTAACCCAGTCGAATATTTAGCATTTTTATTCTGTTTTAAGTATTTTTGTTACATTGAAGAAACAGTTTTTAAAAGGCCTCATTGTTTTTTGTTGTTTTTAAACAAATTATTTTGTATAACAGATCAACGTTTAATGCTTTCCCCCATGGTATGTCTTGTTCTTTTTATGAATATTTTTTTTCTTCTGTTGTCACAAATCTTAAACTGCTGCATAATAATGATGGCATATGTTTTAAGTCTAGTGCTGTCTAGTACAGGAAAGTCAAGCTGATGTGCTCTTTGCTTTGCATTTCTAGAAAAAGAAAAGGTTGTAACATCGTGGGATGTGTTGAAATGACATGCAGCACTGAACAAAAAGTATTTTAAATGAGATCCTGTATCGATTCCTGAGTGAAAATGTAGTTTTCTGAACTGTCACTTTTAGATTTACTCACTGCTTTACAAGTTCAGTTTACTTCTGTTCATAAAAAAAACAAGAGTTTAAGATTGATTCAACCTCAGCAGTTCATCATATGCGAAGCAGTCTTGGTAAAGTTGTAGCAAATTCTAGTCATTTGTGTGTTTCATTTTGTTAGAAAGGGGTCCATCAAACTATACCTCCACACCCACTCATAAAAATTCCATTTTATTAAAGGATTTATAGTGAGCTACTTGAAATGTAACTGCTATTAAAGTCTCAGTGCACATCACCTGCGCAGTTCCTTGGCAGCTCAGATTTCATTTCACTGTAAAATGCTTTTTTTTTTTTCTTGCCAATCTTTGCTAGATACTCAACCTTACTTTATGAGTGAACAGTCAGATTTAGTTGCAAGTTGGTCACTGAATTGCTGTTTCTAAAAATGACTGTGGCACTTCTTGCAGCAGATACACTGCATGACACCTGTGTGTGTTGTGCACACACGGGCTCTGAAGAAAAAGTCTTAGGCATCTCCAGTCTTCACCTGAATAGGATATCAGGCAATTTTTATCTTGACCACTGTGAGAGAGATTCACTGCTACACAACATTTAAAAACAAAATAAAGTTGGGCTCTTTGCAATGCCTCTCCATACACAAATACAGGCAGATGTAAAAAGTTAGAATATTCTAAAGGTTATATGGTATATTGATTTCTTACACATTAAATCAAATATTTCAAGTCTTTTTTTTTTCTTGTAATTTTGATTATTTTAGCTCACATATAGTGAAATACAGGTAAATATTGGTGCTAAAATGCAAATAGTATTTTTTTTATCTTTATTTAAATAAACTTTTTTAGATAGTCAAATCTAAATTATATGATTTTAAGATGGTGTACATATTTCAGTTATTTGGACCATGTATTTATGTAGTCTTCTGAGTCTGTTACAGGGTGCCACACCCTTCTCTATTACTGACACGGCATCATAAAACACTCCAACCTCTGTTCTGGCTTTGTGTCAATGTGTGCCACCATAAAATTCTCACTCACTCCATCAGGCCATTCCTTGCAAATATTTCTAGAGTTTCCCAAAAAGACTTAACCTTGATCACTGCTAACTTTTGGAAGCTCAGGTAAACATAAACCCTTGAAAAATATCCTTTTTTTTTTGGTATAACATTTCTTATTTATGCTATTTGAAAATAAAGCACATAAGGAAAAGAACTACATGAGGCTTAACTGAAAAAATGGCTATTGATGCAACTTTAAATATATTTTTGCTTAATCTTAAAGAGACATATCTGTACGTTCCTCATTAGATGTCATGATAATTTAGTAAGTGTCAGAAACTTTGATTGCCCACTTACTGCAGTTTCTCTCTCTTTTTTTTTTTTAGCAAGTTGTTTTTTGCTCTTTCTCATAACACCCCAGGACTCCTGCTGGGCAGCTTCATTCTATCTCAGCTCAAAATAGTCATTATATGAAATTGTCTCTTGAGTTGATGGGATGGTTATATAAAAAAAAAAATGGAGGTAACCAGGAAACAAAGAACTATTTCACAAGATGCTCCAACTTGGAAATTTTTTTTCACTGGATCCAAGGAGAGAGAAGTACTTACTGTAATTGTTGGCTTATGAGCTGGAAAGCAGGAAGTGAATGGGTTTGCTCACATCACAGGCCGTCTGAAATTTGATATTCCCTCAGTTTTCATCATTTCATGCAGTAACACCATTAGGCTTCAGATTAAATTCTCTTTGTGCTTGGATATTGCTGTTTGATAAACATTCTGTATAAATCAACTCCTGGTTGTGTGGAAATCTCCCACAGTCTTGTGGTTTTTTTTGCACTCAATCCACTGCTTTACTCTAGAAATAACTCTTTTTCTGTCTCTTACTCCACTCAACATGCAGTCAAGTATTTCCATGAAGGAAAAGACTGGCCATTTCTGTCGCCTTTGCTCTGACAGAAGTATTGTTAGGTATAGCAGAAGTGGTTGGTGGAACAGCTGCAATATGTGACAGCAGTAAGGTGCGGCAAAAACTGACAGGTCTCCGACAGGACACACACTTGCTGAAGCTGCAGTTCAGAGCCAATTACCGAGCTCTGACATTGTCATTCTTCGCCTAACTGCTGGTCCTCTATTGGTGCGTGTGTAGCAAGCAGATGTGTACTCATGTGAAGTATCTGCATTGAAAGACAGAACTATTAGAAAGATTATTTTAAAGATATTAATGTAATTGTTTCATCAAACTGCTTCAGAGAATTGTTAGAGGACAAACAGTATCATAAAGACAGAAGCTCAATAGAGTTTTGGAAAAGTTTAAAACAGGATTTGGTTATTAAGACGTATTTCAATCTTTGAGAATCTTAGACAGCTCCATGTAAACCAGTCATTGGAAATTGAAAGATTATCACCCAACTACTAAATACACTAAAAACACTTCCTACCCATCACATAAAATTTCAATAAAACATACAGAAGTTTGTAGTTGTACTGTAACAAAATATGAATGTTTCAAAGCACCTAAGATGCAATCTAAATAATTTTATAGTGTTCAGACAGTTAGGATTAGTTTTGTTTGCAGCTTAATTGTCTTGGTCATGTTTTGGTAAAGTACTTTAAGCTCTTAATATATTAACATGGCATTTTCATTTAGTATAAATCCAGGTTCATTGAACACAGAGGCTGAAGCAAACAGATAGTCCAAGAGGTACCACAAAGTTCACACTTCTGCATGGTCACATCAACACTGATTTTGCAAATAAGATCCTCAATCAGATCTCCAGTTCTGAGGTTCCTGCTGCTCCTGGACAGATGTTGACTGCATCCTCCAGCCTCTTTTTCACAATATTCCAATTGTTTTGCACTGCAGTCTCTGGTGCTTCTTTTTGTCCTGTCTGCCTGTTTGCCTGTCAAACTGTCAAAGTCACCGGGCAGCACTCTCCTGCTAGGCTCCGGCTGTGAAATGTCACCTTTTAATATGATAATGTCTTTGGTCCCCGTGGTGCCATTAGGGAGAAAATCTGACTCCCCTGGACAGGTCTGCTGAAGACACAGTCGCGAACAGCTACAGATAATAGACAGAACTGCTCAATAAGAAAATTTCTCCGGTACATATACCACACAGGGAGAGACACATTACTATGTCTGTGCATGTATGTGTCCTTTATGACCTGTGTCATCCCTCTCCGTCTGTCCTTCTGCTGACTGGCCTTAAGAGTCAAGGGTCTACGGAGATGAGTAGACAGGTTGAATTAATTGTCTTAGAGATTTTTGGCGGAGACTTCTCAGCTCGATTCACCGTGTTGAACTTTATATAATTAATCTTGAACATTTTAATCCATGGCCTTACAGGCTGTGGCCTAATAAAGCAGAGAGAGCACTGAACTTTCTTGGATAACATATTCATCGGTGAACTTCCTGTCAGTTTTCTAACAAGGGAATAAGCCTTGACTGTTTTAAAGAACAAGCAGAAGTCAGTGTTTTTATTTTAAATATAAAATGTAGCAATGTAGCTACTTGAATAATAAGTGTGTCTGTCTGTGGAAAAAGCCGCCTGTCATATTTTGAAGGATGAGATATAAACAGACACGTAGAGAATAAATTTTATGCACATATGACAGTATGTCAGCAGTATTCGGCACTGAGGGTAAACAGAACAGGGGACGGCAGCCTGATCTAAGTACTGTTGAAAATCAACCATTATTCTGTGTGCGTGTGTTTGTGTGTGTTTTGAGTCCATATCTCAAGACCTGGGTCCATGTTTCTGAAAGTCAGCCAGCTTCTCTGTCTATATCTGCCACAACTGTGCCATGGGCCTTGGAGGATGAAACTCAGTGGGAACAGGAGGCGGGGTGAAAGAGAACAAGGCAAAATGGAGAGAGATGGACATGCTGTGTGGACCCCCCACTGAGACAAGATAACACAGATGCCTGTGTAGGGACATCACATCTCTACTTACATTTCCTCCCTAAAGTGGGAGTGTTTTCTATTGATCTGTTAACATGACATTCACACAAACAGAGCAGGCAAGTTGTCATGGTTATTCCTGGGGTTGAATGCAAATAAAATAATATCACTAATATGACAATAAAGTCTGACATTTTGCTAAACTGAGTATGCATGTCAGACAAAGCTAGTGAACACATATAAGAGATGTGCGATTTTAAGATCAAGTAAAGCATAAAAGTATAGATAAGCCAACAGAGATTCAGCTTTACAGGTTTAACTGTATAGGTATTGACCAGTTTCAGATTATCACAGCATAACCTTACATAAAAATGTCATGGTTTGACTATATTGTGCAAAAATTTATGCAGCATAATATTACCAACAAAATGTAATTTATTTAAAATAAAATGTCAGAACTGTTGTCACTGCTTGTAAAATATATAATATTGGTTGTCAGAGCTATAATAAAATAACAACACAAGCCAGTATTAGCCGGTTCATCTGTTAAGCTATCAGTTGGGGTAGCAAGCCTACAGTCAGCTGCCGAATAGACATGCGATTCATAGATTGCCAACGATGGTTGTAAAGCTGTATTACCTTATTGAGAGTGACAGATGTAGCATCTTTAGTTTCAGCACCATCACTATCCATATTTTTTTTACAGCTAGATATATTTCTAAAAACTCAAATGTGCTTTGAATTTAAGCTTGGGAGGCTTTAAGGAGTGTTCTAGGAGTGTACTAGCTTTCTTTCAGCCAGATGACTGTTTTCAGCAACATTCAGAGGTTGTGTTATTCTATAGCCTATTTCAGATCATAGTGGCACAAAAATCATTGAACAATGAACCCTGTGTTTCAGATCATTTTGTCCTTAAACAAGATACAAGCCAATCTGCTGATATCAAAGGTCTTTCAAAGAGTGTTTAGAGTCCTGAAATAAAGGGAAGTTTACAACTTCGGGGAAATGTTTATCTCTACGCAAACAATTTCAGACACAGGAAGATGAGCCTCTGGTTTGTTCAGCCCACTGACCTACTGCTTCTGCAGCTGTCTTTACTGCATGGTGGCGAACGTGGTAGGAGTTCATCCCTCAATTGCTGGGTTTCCGGTTCGATTCCCACTCTGTCCACCTCTGTCATTGTGTCCTTGGGCATAACAGTTCACCCACCTTGCCTGCTGGTTGTAGTTAGAAGGCCTGATGGCATCTTTTGCCTGCCTCTGTCGGTGTACCACAGGGCAATGATGGCTTTTATCCAGTACTCAGTATGTCAATGTAGTGTGAAGTGCTTTGGGGTCCTCGCTTGATAAAGCGTTATACAAGTCCAAGCTATTTACCATTTAGCATTTACTTTGAATTTTATGTGCTTGTCCCTCTCATTCCCAATTATTGTGATTATAGCATGAATACCTTCAGTGGTCACTTTAACCGTCATTGCGTGTCTAGACCGTTCAGGTGTCACCAGGCTTAAAGAACAGATAGATCACTAAACAAACGATTGATCAGAAAAGGGCTTATATGCTTCAAACAGCAAGGGAAAACTTTGTTCACTCTGGAAATCCATGAAAAGGACTCCAACCTGTAGAAGTGTTGTGATGGAAAACTTTAACAGTTTTTTAAATTGTATACATTTAATATCTTTATATCTTGAAACATCCTTAACTCTTTAAGTGTCCAACGTTTCTGTATAATTAGAAATATAAATAAGTTTGTTTTTTTTTCAATTGCAACAGGTGTTTGCACAAATAACATACAGCAAAAAATGATGTTGAATTATGTTGTATATTGCACCTTAAGATAGAAAGTGAATCTTTGTGGTGTCCCTTTAACTTAAAGTAAGTTGTTTATACACATGGTTATTGCCTTGACTTGAAGACATTTTTTGTGGTTCCAAATTGATTATACTTTATGATGCTGGTAGAAATATGTATTTGTGTTTTAACAGTTTTGATTTGTTAGTGTGAGAAATTAAAAATCAGTGAAGTAGGTACTGTGCACTTGTGTTTTTGGCATAATTAATACTTTCATTAAGTTGACTTTTAAAGTATACGTTTCACATATAATTTGCTCAAATGGGCTAAGAAATATAGTTTTATCTTTAACAAAAATCTGAACTGTCCAGTTAAGACTTCACTTAAGAATCGTGTTTTTTGCATCCTGTGGTCAAAAATTATTAAAACCTTGCTGATGCACATACCATTTTCTTAATTTCATTTTGGCTTGGCAATATTGAAATACTATCTTTTCAACTGGATGTTTGTCATGACACAATGGTATTTCTGTCTGACATGGACTGCATATAAAAACTATAAAGGGGTCCAAGGACCCTCACAGACTGGTAGAAATGATCAAATTGACATCAAAGAGACCTTTTGGTCAGACAGAAAAGGAAGTAATATTTGAATTTTGCTCAAGTTGAACAGAACCTTAACAACTCAAGATAATGGGATGCAAGTACAGTGGTCACCTTCTTCTCTTTTAAAACTCAATGCATAGAGATGGATAGCAGCAGGAAGTAAAAATGACAGAAACCCCCAGAAAATAAATTATGGTATCAAAATAATTAAAGAGCATGGAGTCTGTCGCAGCATTTAGATCAATTTCTGTCTAACTTAGTTACTATGTTCTAGATAGCAATATTTTATGTCTTATTTTGAAAAGTGGCTCAAAGAATTGGGCCTTTAGAAATGGGAAGACATGAATTACTGTTTGAAAGCATGCTTCCCTCTGATCAACTTAAAAATATACTTATAATACAAAAACAATGCAACTCTTTATTTTATGTCAGTCCTAATAAATCCACATTGTACTTTCTCATCACTTTCTCATTATGGTCCAACCTACTAATTAAATTAATTCAAGAAACAAATCCAGTGACCTTCTAGTTAGGTACTTAGGATTATGTCCTAGATGACTGAAAATCTACACCAGTGTAAATTAATGGCAATCAGAGTGTGAAGTCATGACATTTGGAAAATAATAGCCATCATTTCAGCTCACAAAATGCAATGGTACCTTCTTAGAAAAATGTTTGAGGGCTCTCTAGGTTAAGTTGTGCTTCAGGAGATTCAATTAAAACTGTAAGACGGAAATATTTTCCCACAAGAGAATATTGTGCATTTTTGTTTAACTTTGAGAAAGTCTAATTCTGCTGATTATGGGTCTTGGACATACCTGCTGATATAGGGGAGGAGATGGATGAAAACGAAACATTTACTGCAGAATAATATTACCTTTACCATGTCTTATACAACACAACCTATCTTTCTAGAGAAAGGGAAAACTTTATTAAGGCTCAGTGAAGTCTAGGGCTGAATTAAATCATTACAAGCTTGCAGCACTAACAACTGGCATAGGGAGTGGGGGTATCTTTGGCATGCAGCAGTTGGTAGTTGCTGTTGTTGCCTGCTCTGTTTCTCCCTCTGAGCCAGCGAGCTGGTGGTGGCTGCTGCTGTCGGGATAAGGACAACTAATTAGCCGGAGTGACTTTCTCTCCTCCTAAAGCTGCATGACATCAAAGTCACTCTGCTGTCCCCAAGCCCAGAGAGAGAACGGAAGAGAGGGAGAGGAGGGATGAAGAAAGGGAAAGGTGCATGTGGGGGGAGGGTTGAGATAGTGGATGAACTTAAAGTTGCAATATTTTCTGAAGATGATTTGGAATATCAGTGCTTTACTTATTTTTTAATTATGTTTTTCTTTTTTAATTAAACAGAGGGTTTTTTGTGTCTGTCTTGCCCTTGATTTACAAAATTCTTTAACCACACTTCCTTAATTGTATTTTTGCTTCATATTAGTCGAAGTTTGAATGTCGTCATTTATATTTGACAGTACCAGATTATAGTTAATACATATAGTGAACTATAAGGCAACAATATAAAAGTAATCTCTAACTCAAAAGTTTATGTTGTTGAATCTATACGTGCCAAAAAACGAGAACATAGAACTACTAAGGATGTTTTTGCTACAACAATGAAGGTGAATGGAAGATAAATTTCTATCAGACTTTGGTTGCTATATTTTTAGTTGGCAGGGCTGTGACTTTTCTATTCTACTAACAAATACACACTGATCTGAACTCCTCCATTGTAGCTCTGGCTGCATGTTTCAGGTCATGGTTCTGCTGGTATGAAAATAACCTTAGTGTCATGTTTTATTGACTCCTCTAACATCCGTGTATTAAAAAACCAAAAAAAAAAAACCAAACATATTTCTGTATTTAGCTTCACCCATCTTCCCAACAAAAATTACTATTAGGAAAAAGTATCTACACATGATTTCCAATTGAGGATTTTTTATTTATGCTGACCGTATGAAGTTTGTTTCTTCTGCCTGCTGCACAAATCTGTTTTTATGTAAGAAAAAGAAAAATCCTTTTGTTCTCATCCAGCCAGAGCACATTCTTTCACATATACAGTATTTGCTGTACTCTACATAACTTATGGTAAACTGCAAACAGGTTAATTTAATAATTAGGTGACTTCTAAAAGCAAAAGTTTGCAATGCGTTTTTTAGGCCTATCAAAGTAAAATGAGATAAAACATATATACAACCTTTTATTTGTTTCAAAAAAATCTAATTATGGGCGAGTTTGTGTTGATTCACATAAAAATCCCAATAAAGTAAAAGAAAATTGTGGTGTGGAACACAGTAGGGAGGAAGGGGTATGAATACTTTTTACGAGGCTTTGTATACCAGCCAACATAAACTGTTGAGTGAGTGAGGAGCGTAATGCTTTGACCACATGAATCAGTTTTAATCATGTTATCCTGACACCTCAGTGACTGCGACACAGCTTTTCTCTCTGCCATCTTTTCTCTTTCCCTCCTAATGATTAGATTGGCCATTTTGTATTGCCGCCAGTGGGTTGGGCAAAGAGATGCCTGTGTGTGGATTGTGCACATCCATGCCTTGGAGCGTGCACAGACACTGCTTGAAATAAATGGCTTTCATATGTTCTGCCCCTGCGAGCTGATCTATCAGCTTTGTATGGTTCTTAAGCAGAAGTTGGGGCTTAACTCACAGTTAGATCTTGATAGCTTGACTGCACACCAAGCCTACTGAGGTGGTTTAGCTGCTTCCTTCACTCTTTGTTTGTTTAGTGCATTCAACGGTTATTTTTTACCCTACAATTTATAGAGATAAAACACAAAATAGTAATCCAAAATCAGCTTCTTCTTGCTTGTTTTAGAAAGTCTACTTTACATCTTATTTGTGAGCTTATTCTTCCCTCACAGCAATGTGAAGGAATGAATCTGATGTCATTGATATTTCCTAAATATAAACAAGCTCTTTTCTACATATGAGCCAATATGAAGGCTACTCAGCATTCTACTTCCTAGTCTGGTCTCAAGTCACTGTTCATAAATGAATGTTTATTATGTTGATTTATTATTATTGTTTATGCTTTTCACCAGCTTTGTGGATGAAGCTCTGTTGAAATTGGAAATGTGGAATCAGTTTAATCCACAGGTTGTCAGATATTTGTAGTTTGTAGGCTATAATGTTAACGCTAACTTCACCAATGTTCCCTTTTTACTTTGGTTGTCGTTAATTGAAAATGCAAAACATTAAAACACTATAAACTGATCTCTTGAGGGAGTCTTATTTTGTGCCGCTTTAAAGAGCTCTTTTTGCTGTTGCTTCATGCGATGGCAAAGCTTATCAAACACAGTGTTGTTTGATTTTTACCTTTGATATATCTTATCAAGATAAAACAGAGATGAGTGTAGACAGAATAATGAAATGGAGGTGAGCAGAACAGAAGATGTAGCAGGATCCCCCATTGAGCGCGACTGGAGACAGACGGACGTCCAAATCGATGGTGCTTGTTTCTCCTTTCAAAGGCATCAGCCGCTATGATGTCAGAGAGATGAGATATTTATTTGCGCCCTTTTTTTGCTATGCTTATTTATGTCGTGCTTATCATATCTAATTCTTCCATTAAGAATAATGTTGTGAGATGCTTGTTTATTTCTTGGTTTTATCTTGAGATTTGTTAATCTTTTAATATAACATTTGATCTAGTGTGTTTTTGTGTGTGTTTCTGTGTGAATTTTTTCGTATTCTCTTATCTATCACAATTTGGACTCAAACATTTGATCTTCAAATTGCAAAGTTTTCTTTTTCTTGCAGTGCTTAGCATTTTTTTGCCATAGGCATCTCAAGTAAATGAAGGCACCCGGCACTTTTAGCATTACCTGCTGCTTTTTCTTTACACCTCTGAGCATTGATTGTTAATGAACTCAGTGTGCTGACATCTCTCCACTCACTAACAAATGAGCACTGAGTTCATTTGACATGAACTCTGTAAATCCTAATTAGCAAATGTGGAAGCTGAAGGGGGTGTCAATTTTTAAAGTTTTTAGTTAACTCGTTGTCCATCCGATATAGACTGAACTGTTTGTAGCTTATGTGGTGAAAAGTAAAGCATGTAAAGAAAGTCTTTGTTCAACTTTGTGGTACTTGTAATTGCTCATTCATTCTACTATCTCTCTCATACTCATGAATTTGGCAGATGTGTTGTCATATTTCTCATAATAATTGTACACTTTAAATGAACTTTTTTCCTCATAATTTGGTGAACTCATTGCTGCAACTTGTCCATAGTGCGGTATGAAGATTTTCCATTTAATTCCCATCATTTTCTCTTCATTGTGCATAGTTGCACAATAAACTTGTTTTAAAGGTTTGCAATTTTCTGACCCAGTTAGCTCAATGCATCTGTGTCTTACTTCAATGATTATATTTTCTTTCACCGTTTTCTACTAGATTTGCTAATAGAAATGGCCATTGAGTTGCATCGGATGCTCCAGGGAAAGATGCATTATTGAATATGAAAAGAGATCTACTTTAGGTTAATAAACATAAGTAGATTACAGAAGATGATACTCAACAATGTGTTAAATGTTAATTGGTTTATGAAGCAAAGTTATGATCAGAGAAATATTCTCAATTGTGATCTCCTCTTCTCTTTGTTTCCAACAAATTTGGCACAACAGACATTCATACCAGAAAGCTGAAGCAATATATGAAAATGATGTGTAAAAAGTTCCTTATTTTTTGTTTCCCATTTCAGAAAGTGGAACTGTTGTATTAAACAAACTTATTACACATAACAAAATATTTTATCTTGAAACTTGAAATGTAGTATAACAGATAATTAGAAAATTATATAAGATTAATACAAAAATTTTATAAAGAAAAATCAAAAGTGCTTTTCTATGTACTTGGTTGGGGCTCCAACGCAGCCCTTCACTCCTTCTGAAGATCCCATAAATTATCAATGATTTTGCATGACAATCGTTTTAAGGCTGTGGTCTGTGATGCTGGTGCAATTTTCCCCACCTTCTTCTTTCCACTCAACTGACTGAATAAGTTTGAATACAATGCCACAAAGTTATATAAAACAAAGGCTTGAAATATTAAATATTTTTTATATATTATTAGTGTCCTATATGTAATGAATGTATATAATGAGTTCACAGACTAGGGATACAAAATTATTACTACTGACTGCCTAAAAAATCAATTTTCTTGTAAATCTCCTTTGCATCATCATGTAGTGCCACGGAACAACTCAAACACCAACATGGTCTTGACAATATGGCCGTCTCCACTTTTACACCTACATAGAAGTTCATTATTACACTCATTTGTGGAAGACCTCTGCCATCAAAGTCAATTAGGACCAAGGTTATCCACGGACATGTCTGTTAGTATGAAATTATGTGGCTTGCCATGAGTTTAAATGTCTTCCTGATGGATCCGTCAACAGAACAGAAACATGATTACAGAGACTGAATGAGCGAAACCAAGAGTAAATGAGGGGCAGGAGAGAAAGATGAAGGAGGGTGAGGAATACTAAAATTGGGTTTGGGTGGGAAGCAGTAATGAGAGCCATTTCAAAGGATGGAAGATGGATAAAGGATACGGATTGGCAAGCCAGCAATGACTGTGTCCTGATTGATTTACATGTCTCTGACATTGATCAGACTCCCCAGTATAGGGACTTTACCTGCTATGTTCAAAGGATGACTGATAAAGTGATTATCAAAAAACCCTGCTGTGTTTTCTGACTGTGTATCTGTGTTTATATGTGTGAAGATGTGCAGTTGTATTTCAAGAGGTTCCCAAGGTGGAGAGAAAACCAATAAGCAAAGAGAGATGAAAGTGAGGGGAAGAATCTTTTTTCCCCCCTTCAGTTTAGCAGCTTTGACAGGAATAGAACTGTACAGATGTGGTTTTATTTCATATTTGTCCTGCTCTCTGTGGGTCCAACTCAGTTGTGGAAGATAACAAAGTTACGTGTATGGACTTGTTACCTCAACAAATGTGGTTAAATCTGTGACCCTGAACTTGTCTTTGTAGATTCCTTATCCAATTTGGAAGAAACAGGTTTTTCCAAAACCAGATTTTGTCAGCATAAAGTTGAAAATGTTGTAATGAACAATAAGAGTTACGCCTTGACTCCCTGTTACAAAGGTCTTTAAACACAGCTGTGAAGTATATATTTGAATTGTGGACACAGAGTGTCAAATTCTTCTCTATCGGCAATAAAGAAAAAGCTCACAGACACAAATCCATGTACACACCAGTTTGGCCACCCTCCGCAACTGGGCGAAAACACAATTTGTGTCCCACTGGCTCACTGACCAACATATGGATGGAAGCCGCTCATGGCTTGCAGTGATCAGTGGTGTCTGGGTACACTGTCTGTTTCATAGTCATGTGTCCACACGTCACAAGTATGAATGGATGACTTACTGATTGGTGTTGTTTGTGAGCCAGTAGCCAAGCTGTGCCATGGTCTCCCCATCTGCTCATTTACAGTTGGCTAACTGTCTTCTTCCGTCCGGTCGCTACCTCATTAATGCTCCTTTATTCACCTGTCAAGTTTACATTTATTTGATATATGCACACAAAATGTATCTGTTTAAAGACCGTATTAAAATGTCCCAAAGATTTTAAGAAAGGAACCTAGACAAAATCTTGTCTTCTGGTCATGTCAAACCTAAACCAAATTAAATGTAGTGTAATTATTTTCTCAAGGCACTCTTGTTGAATTAATCCCTTGTTTCCTTTAAGTTCACAAGCTTAGCACTTTTGATTGTTTGCTCATCACCTTGTCATCACAAGTTTGTTTGCATTATGATGCTGCTGAAAAGGCGTCCGTTCACCATGTTGTATTAATTAACTACATAAGAGCCTGCAGGACCTGAGGGCTTTTTGAGGCGGGTTGATAGAGATGGCACTGCCTCTCTTTACTCCTAATCCTTAACATTTGCCATCAATGCAGAGAATTACATATTTTTCTCTTTAGAAGTCTTCCAGATTCACTCCTTCTCTATTAGTTTATCCTATTGTTTTTGTTTTTTTTCTATCTACCCAGTTATTCTTGCATTTACTTTGGCCTCCATGTTGGCAAGCCACCCACACGTTTTCCTTTTTCTTTTCTTTTTTTTTTCCTGACACACATGGCTGCCCTGTTGACTTTGATCCTCAGATCTTGGTATCAAGGGACCTTTCACTGGCATGCCTGGGGGAGGTGACAGAAATATCTGTGTTTTCCTTCTGCGTGCAAGAGAGCGAATGAGGTAAAGGACTGAGACAGTGCGAGGTGCAATAATGGCTGAGTGAGAGATGACAGAGCCTGTGATCCAATATTTTCCCCGTTGAGATTTTGGGCTGGTCCCTCTGTGTGGTCGCTCTTTGACATATGCAGCATCAATCTAATCACCTTGCATCTTTTTGCCTGTCTCTGTCTTTCTTTAATCCCCTGTCGTCTCTTGCTAACCACTATGATCTAACCAGTAATTTGTTTGTGCATCCATTCAGTCATTCAGGTGCAGGGCTGTAATTTAGAGAATCAATTGCCAGCTGATGGAGCTTTTTCTAAAGTTGTTCTCGTACTCTGAATGTGGAGCGCCATTTTTTTTAATGCCTCATTTGTCCTGATAGCCCCCAAACATTCCAGTTCTTCTCACCTGTGCCTTTCATACATGACTTTGTGAAAATAATACATTATCCATACCTAAAATTCAGTTTTAGGTAGGCTTTTGTCATAGCAAAACCTAAAGGCCAAGATGAAGAAAATAGTCATTTTTCTAAAGGATCTGATAAAGCAAATTAATGCAGTGTCATTGTAAATGTCTCTCTGGGGTTATTATGTTCACTGGCTACCAAAAAGACCTCTGATCCTATAGCTGAGCAGTTATGATATAGATATAAAATTTAATTTTGAGACATGATCAGCATATAAAATCTGCACCCAACCATTATACTAAAACTTTGGTTTACTCTACAACAAGACTCGCCAACTGGTCTACTTTTGTGTGGAGGGATGTGACTCAAATTGGAAACCCTGTGCAAATTAGAGTAGTCGGTCCCAATCTTCACATTCTCTAACAAGCTCCTCTTCTACTCATAATCACTAAAATAATTACCATCCAAATCCACTGGATTTGGATGATGTTTTTCCCCCTCAGTTTTGTCTTGGAGGATTGATCAAATTGGTATTTCAAATTGTGGCAAATCATAAGAGGAAGACAGAAGGCAAGAATGATAAAAAGCTAAGGTGTGTTCAGCCGACCACCTGTCCACCTGCATGTGTGTGTGTGTGTGTGAGTGATCAGTGCTCAAGAGTCTGCTAATGAAGTGCTTTGGAGAAATGGCAGCTGAATAGAAGTGCCTACACTCACAGATGTGAAACTTAATGAGAAAGAGTGTACTATATTCAGGATACAGGCCAAGACAGAATATGGCCACCTGGAATTTAAAACTTTTGGAGGGGGTGGATGTGTGCATTTGGCGGTCTGATAAAAAGTGAGAAAGCAGTTACTCAGTCTTATGCATGGAGTAGATGAGCAATGATTTATTCAGCAGCACAACACATTTTTTCTCTCCTTTTGCAATTAATAGAAAGCGAGTTGTCACTGTATTTTCAAATTGTTGTTGGATAATCACTGTTGTTTAATTCAACAGTTTTGTTTTTAACATGAAGAGAAAAACCTGGTTCACAGATTTACATTAGTGCATTAATCAGCAGCTAATCTAATAAGAAGGTAGTTTTAGTCCTAAGCCTTTACACTGAGCCTCGTTTCTCTTATTTTAATTAACAAAAGACTGGAGAAGGGAATCTTAGGAAGCCAGCTGCCTGATTTGAGGCATTTCGGCAGCTCATCCCTGCCTAAGACCTGCTTAGCATTAGTCTCTTTGCAGGGAAACCCACTGCTAGCCAGGCATAGGGCTTGTTCTTAATAACACACCTCAGCCTAAGGTGAGAAAGTGGCATAGTTTAGGGCTGCTGATAGAACTCATTAGTTTCTGGATTAGTCCAAGTGCTTTCATTACATGGTACTTCATGGAACTGTTAATAATGCATTTATTACTTTACCCCATTTAGATGAGCTTTGTTCTTAGATTTAACACCATTCCCACCTGTGACTTTTTAGGCTTTACTTCACTTGCCCTGTGCTAGGCTTTTCCTCAGGAGAGATTAAATATGATCGCTCAGCAGGGGAGAGGTGTCTGTCAACGAGCTGTGAGATAGGAGCTTGACTTAAAGGAAGAGTCCTTTAAAAAGGTTGTATCTTGTGATGTGAAATCACAGAACTACATAGGAGGGGAAAAAAAGTGTTGGAAACAAGATAACAGATTAGAGCATGTACAGTGCATTGGAAAAGTATCCATAACTCTTAACTGTTTTAGTTTGTTATATTACAACAATGCCTTCAATATACTGTTTTGGGATGTAATGCTATCTATGTGACCAATTAAAATTAGAATGTTAACCTCTAAAACAGCATTTTTGTCAGGCTTTTTTTTTTTTTTTTCTAGGACTGGACTTTATTTAGCTCCATTAGTATTCTCTGTAGCTTTAAACGGCTTCCCTGTTCATGCTAAAGAAACATATTTTATGATGTAAATGCTGTTGGGTTGATGTTCTGTGTCGTTTTCTATTCATGTTTAACTTTTTTGTTTGGAGGTCAGAGAACAACATGGGTTGTCTTGTTGCCTCTCTTCTACAAAGGCCATAATTGTGGAGTTTATAAGTAGTAGCTGTCTCTCACCTGAGATGTGAATCTCTGCAACTCTTTCATAGTTTATACAATATACTCTGCTCTCTGTTTCTCCCTTGAGTTGAGATAATTTTAATACTTTTTAGTGTTTGCATCTAGCATTTAACAAGTCGCAGTATTCTCAATTTGCTTACAAATTATTAGTTTATGCATTTTTTAAATCTATGAAGTACCTAAAATGCTGACAAACATTTAGTCCTCCTTGAAACCTTTTTCAGTGCTTAAGTTGTATGTTGTCAGTCAGCACAAGAAGAGTAGTATTTGTCAACTAGCAGGTCAAATCAAGAACTACTTCCTTTCTTGGTTCAAAATAAAGAAACTTCAGCAGGGATTCATTTATTTGTTGACCACAATAATAGCTTAAACCTACTTAACAAGATGAAATCACATGCTGACATCAATTGGTTGACTATTTGAGGAATAAAAATAGTATAATTACATGCTGAAGACCTTATCACACCATGTTGATTTAGAGTAAATGGTTAGTCTTAGATGTATTAATACTTGTAAAAAGGCTACTTTAAATGCTTCACATTTATTTATTGGAAAATGAGTCAGTTTAATTAGGCTTCATTTTCTTCTTGTCATGTTTTGTGACTTGTGACCTTTTCAAGTGTGATGATGAGCGTTGTTATCTTTGAGACAATAATTATGAATTATATATCTAGATGGATTACAGGTAGAGCTGGCAGGAGCAATTATTGGTAAATTACATTGTTAAAAAAATAATTATTTTTGAGGGACTTTATTTCACACCCAGCTGAGCAAACAACTTGATAGGAATTTAACAGAAACATGGTGAGCCGACAGATCAAAGTTTGCCTTCGTTCCACAGAAATGCTCACACAACTCAAACACTGTGAGGAAGACATAAAAGCAACGTGAAGGCTGTCACAGGCATGGTAAAACTGACTTTGATGAAATCAAGTTAAGACAGAAGAGCCTTTAATTCACATGGTTCTTTGATCTCCATCTTTGTCAGGAAAAGTTAGAATCCATTTGAAATGTGAAAGAGTAGGGTGAGCAGATAACATGGAGGAGAGCAGGGTTGCTGAGGATTAGCTGTGGCTTCTGTCAGAGTGGTTTCCCATGCTGATTTTCAGTGTCAGCTGAACATGCTGACAACTATCTCTAGAGATGCTGACACAAGTCCAAACTGATCAGCTCTATTATGGTGAATTTCGACTCTCACTGCTTTCAGTAGTGAAGTGAAAATATCTCTTAGAAGCTCAGAAGTTGTAAAGTCTAGAGTCGACTCCTCGCTTGTTCTGACTTGTTCTGTCTTTATATGAACAATCAATATGTCAGACACTTGTGGAATAAAGGAGCTACTGAAGCAGCTGTCTGGACATTTTACACTCCTTTGTACCCAGAGGCTGCAGGGTTAGTGGACAGAAATACTCGATTATGACAGGTTGCTCTCTGCGCTGCTGTCTAAACAAGCTGGCCCTTATAAAGCAAAAGAACACCACTGGAATATAAAATAAAATTCAGTATGTACAGTGCATTGAAAAAGTATTAGACCTGTCTTTTATTTTTTAATATTACAACTACAGTTTTACTGGGGTTTTCTCATGAAAATAAAATGTGAATGTATGTCTAGCCCTGTCTACTGTTTTAACAAAGCTAGCCGAAGCTCAGGTTGAGTAGATAACCAGTACAGTTTTTATTACATAAAAACTGCACAAAAATGCGGTTTTGTGTGTTTTTGTACCAAAAACTGGGCAAAATATCACATGTAGGAACCAGATGGATACATCCTCCTAAAAGAGTTACATCTGTAATTGCATAAAAAATGTTTTATAAAACATGCAATATGTATAATTTTACCTTTCCACATCACAATTATTCACTACTTTGTGTTAATAGCATAAAACACATAAACTGTTGATTGAAAAGGAGGTATAAATACTTTTGCAAGCCATTGTAGTTTCTACCCTTTTTTTAAGCAGCCCACATTTCTACATGTGCTTGGAAGATAAATGGTAGAAATAAGTTTTTGACTTATATGTTCTATCTCCTGATTTTCCTAATCTATATCACAAATGACTCCCAGTTAACCTCAAGATAAACCCACTGGCTAGACCTCATCTTATAAAAATAAAGAAGAAGGATTGAGGGTTTATTAATATTTTTATTGGAATTTAACTGTGTGAATTTTTCAGTAATCAAACCCTCTTTTGCTCTTTTCCCTCTGAATTTGTCTCTTTCTCTCTTACAGGTGGAGCGAGAAATAGCTATTTTGAAGCTCATAGAACACCCACATGTTTTAAAGCTTCATGATGTCTATGAAAATAAAAAATACTTGTAAGTATGAGCAATTTTTCACCAGTCAAAACTTTCAATAAACATAGTATTATTTTTCATAAATTGCAAAAATTATGTTGTCACAAATCTTTGTTCAGTTGGTTCCTACAAAGTCTGCAGAAATCTAGGCAAAATATGAAGTTTAGAGTCTCTCTCAGGTCTGGATACATAGAACAAAAAGTTTGGTAAAGATATTGTACATTCAGACTTTATCTAAATGTTGCATCTATCCAATATTGTCCATTTATAAGTCAGTTTGTCTGTCAGTGGAGCCATCCATCCATTTGTCTTTTCTTTATTTCAAATTTTCCTTTATTGCAGTCTCAGGTTACATAAAGTATTTAAATTAAAATAGAAGAAATGTAGAAATGTAGAAATGTTCACTGGTCCACCCTTTCATTAGTTTGTCTATCCCTTCATACAGCTGCCCATTCATCTGTTTGTACCTTTTTTCAACGGTCTTGCTGACTGTTACAGGTTACATATCTAAATGCAGAAATGTTTGCAGTATTTAAGTTAAGTATGAGTCCTTTGAACATTGGCTAAAAAGGCCTGACTGGTCCTAAAATTTAGTCTGGGAAAATATGGAACTTTTACATAAAAAAAATTCAAAGGAACTTTATACATTATATACACTGTTAATGATATAATTTCTCTCAGGTGGTCTCTTGGGAGTAGCGATTTTAATGCAGCAAATCATCTTATGATTGCAGGGCAACTGTTACTGCCTTCAAGGGTTTGGATGCTCCATTAGTACTGGCATTGAGCATTTATTTGGTCACGCACACCAGGGGACTGCTAATAGCAAGGGGGAAGTCTCTGTAATAAAAACGCCATGATGTGCTTATCAGCGTCAACACCACCGCATTAAGAAACATTTGACATGGAGAGGCTGCTGCAGCAGCTGTGTTTACACACAGATGCTACATCTATTAACTAAGTTTAACAGCACTGAGTGACAACCCCATCAGTTAGTAGACCCCCTGATCTACAGAGGATTGCTTGTCAACTAAATTCAGTTACCTCTTATCTTCAGCTTATGGGTCATGTACAGTATTGAGCATGCTGAACAGTGCATGCCATCCCTTTTAGAGGCTATGGCATGCAGAAAATTTGAATTCAAGTCAGTAATTGGATTTTGAAAATCCAATTTTTTGCTCATTGCTTCATCACTTTTGACAGTCGGTCACCAGTAGCATCACAGAAGACAAATTACTTTACATTTGCGTAAAGCGTCAGACTCCTACACATAAACTCGTATCACTAATGTGATTTTGCTCTTCACATGGTTCAGATTCCTGCTTGGATATCACCATTTGAAAGCCATTAATTGATAGGCATGCAGCGTGTTTGGTTTTAGCCCTCCCAGGGCTTTAAAGATTTATTATTTTTGCTGGCACAAATCCTACAACAAGCTGTTAAAACTAATGTGGTGTTTATGTATATGGGAGGTAGCGAGAATGTGATACCTAACCCAACAATAATTTATTTATAGGTTGAATGAATAAACATATTATGATACTGAGATAAATTATGCCTTTTAGAATGAAAAATGCTCACGTCTGAGACTGCAGTGCATGTTAGAACCCTTGATTTGTGCGTGCGTTGTTTTCAGTTTATTTATTTGCGTTTTGATGCTGTCGAGCTCAGGCAACAAAATGGTAGCCTCAAATACCTTTTACATTACGAATTAAAAACATTTTATGTATTTATATATTTTTTGCAAATCCTGTAGTTTGCCATAGATTTTGTAAGCCATTTTCTCTCTTTGTGCAATTGGGAAAAAAAATGAAGATCAAACCCTTAAAGAAATAACTAGTTATAACTGGTAAGCTATATTCTTGTAGGTAGGGTAGCTCCTACTGGAACAGATATCTGTTCAAAAAATTACATTTAGTTTGTCTTTGATTAATTTTTATGTTTACTGACCCAAGAAAATATTTAGAACATATTGCATAACTGAAACAATAATTTAAATGCAAACTCATTAAACTTAGCTTAAAGATGTTGTGGCAAATTATGGACCACAAGGGCTGTGTGTTCTGCATAATTTAGATGTCACTGTTCCAAACACACCTGTTTTACATCATTGACTCGTTAAAAGGCCTTTGCAGAAGTTGTTGACATGCTGAGGTGGTAATAATCCATTTGAATTGAACAAAGTTCCAAATTAATGCTGTTTTTTCCTCATATTGTTTCCTGTGTCTTATCTGGCTTATACAACTTTAGTAGCTATGTATGGCCAGTGTTTCAGAAAGCTTTCTGCTAACAAAATGTGTCTCAGAGAAAGTGGTGCCTTGAAAATGTATGTTTGGCCTTGTTTAAGAACATTTCAAAGAGATAAAAAAAAAAAAAGTTGTCTATATGTACTGGCTATAGAAATGAACAAAAACAGTTACATAGAGATCTACTTTGCACCAGAAGCCGGGGAAAACAGTAGAGGATTTTTTTCTTTGTTTTGTCTTACTTTGTTCTATTTTTCCATTAAACTTGAAATACCTTTTGATGTTAAATTTATAGCTGAATAATGCTATATGCAATGCAAGTATTTATTTATCTAAATAACAAAGACTGCTAACAATCTTTGAGTTCTGATGAAATAGAAACAGTGTCTATTTTAGTTTTCTTTTCTTAATACTGATTTAAAAAGCACTTAATCAATCTAAACAAAAACAAAAATAAAACTTGTGCAGATGACCCATATATAGAGTCCAAGAACTGCAATCATACAAAGTAACTTAGGCCTACAGAACCCCTGTTAAATGCGAACGTCTTTTAAACCTTTTTTACACTGGTTTTCTGTATAAACAAAACAATCGCTGTTGTTGTCGTGTGGATCCCATAATAAAAAGAGAAACGTTTTGATCTTTTTATTTTTATTTTTATCCATAATCTTGAATGTGCATGTTATGCACCTCTTGAGTTTCTTTTGACTAAGAAATAAACTTAACATTTACACCTAAGACAATCTCACTGGTATAAATGTAAATTAACGTGCCTCGACTCCAGGGTTCTAAAACAATTGTCGGATCGGAGAAAAAAAACTGTAGTGCTTTATTCAATTTTAAACCCCATATAGATACGCATCCATGTCAATTCTCCCCGCTTCTTAGGTTAGTCTATATTTCAGGTTTACGTGTATCCTGTTTCACTTATTTAGAAGTAAATGGCATATGTGCTGTAGTTCCTGAGGATTTACTTCAGCCAGACTTTTGGCTAAAGGGAGACCATGCTTGGTGGCCAGTACAGTTTGCAGCACCATATGGTAATCAGTGAAACTGAAATGATGGATGTGCACCTCATATTTATTCCAAGTAGATAGTTTAAAAAAAAAAAAAAAAAAGCCTTTTCGTATTTCAACTTGTGCTTGTTATGAATAAAGTACTTTTTGTGCGAGACATATGAGCAGAGCTGAACTAGGGGCCAGTTGGATTTCAACCCGGAGATGAAGCTTTGTTCTTGGGTCAGTGGAGATTTATCTTCATCCTGTCCCCTCAGAGCTGCAGACCATGGCCGAGCTGTATATTCAGGATGACAGACTGGCTCTATAAAAGTCTGACCACACAGACTCGAAGGCTACCTCAGCAACAACTCTTTGAAAAAAAATATGACACGGATATGTTGGCTTTCTTTTCTAATTCTTTTCAAAGAATCAGATTTCCTCACATACAGAACATCAGGCTGCAAAAAAACTCATGTTACATCAGTTCTGACAGTAACATAAGGTCTTTGGGTTTATTTTCTTCATGCCTCTATCAGGGGACTTTATTATGAGATATAAGATATTTGTAACTGAGTTTCTCTTTCAGCTCTTCTGAAGCTTTTTAATTTTTAGATGTCTCCCACAATTCTCTTTGCCCTTCTGTCTTTCTCAGGTACCTTGTGCTAGAACATGTGTCCGGTGGTGAACTGTTTGACTACTTGGTGAAGAAAGGCCGTTTAACACCAAAAGAGGCCAGAAAATTCTTCAGACAAATTATGTCTGCCCTGGATTTCTGCCACAGTCATTCAATATGGTAAGTTTTTTAATCTTTCTGTTAAGCAGCATACTCTATCTGTTTATGATCGCTAAATACTGTTGGTTGTGGAATATAGAAGAGAAATTTTGACGACACTGAATTTTACCTTTACTAACGCTATAACAACAAACTTCCATGAATTTAATTTGAATTTTACGGGACATTCCAGCACACTACTATCCACAATTGTGAAGTGCTACTTTGGAGGAGCTGCAGAGATCTACCACATTGACAGAATCTCCCAATTGGACAACTAGAAATTGTGCTCTCCACAAATTTTAATGGAAAATTGGCAAGGAAAAAGTGAATGTTGAAAGCAAACTGTGCAAAAAATTCTTCCAATGTTGTGAAAGTGGTCTGTTTGCGTGAGACCAATATTGTATGGCCTTCATGAACAGTGTGTTAGAATAGAAACAGCTATGTATTAGAATGGCATTATCAAAGTCGAGACCAAGTGAGAATATGTGGGGAGGTTAGAAAATGCATGTCTACATATTCTGCTTTATGTTCTATTACATGAAATCCTAATGATAATTGAGATTTATTGTCGTGATGTGAAAAAAATAGGAATATGTGGGTGTGAATGTATTTGCAAGAAACTGCAAATAAGCAAAATGTGGTTGCATGAATTTTTTTTCTTTAAAGAGATAAGAACTTTTAATTGATTTCTTCTTTAAAAAATGTCCAAAAATACTTAATGTGTTCAGGCTCCAATATGAGTCCCAGTGATGAGATATTTGTGGCTTTAAAAGTCACATTTCTCACCTCCAATCCATAAAAAATATCACTTACAATCTTACTCAGGGGGTTAGCACAGTCAATTTAGTTATCATACACCATTGAACAAATAATGAGCTCTACGGTGATGAATCCTGCAATGAAACCATTTCCTCCTGAAGCGAGTCTGTGATCCAGTCTTCAGGATCTTTGGGAATACTGTTCAGCTATAAATCACATGATTTAATACAGAAATTAAGCATAGAGAAAGCTGGATATCACATGTTTATGTGCTTAGTATTTATAAACCTCTCTTTAAAAGATTTATACATTAAACTCATGAATGTCTTGTGTGCTAAAATACAAATACAATATAATGTAAATACAAATTTATTACTTATTATAAAGCAGTTTAGGTTAACAGGATTGGCTAAAAATGAACTCTTAATTAAAGCGTCACAATTGTGAAATCTCTTTAGATATTTGTTTTCTGTTGATCCAATGCAGCTGACACAAATTATCTGCTACATTTTGTTGTCGTTCTGATCTGACACCCTGTGTGGAGCCTCAGGGGGTAATTTAAATGTTTACCAGCTCGTAGACTAGAGGCAATCATATACTTCAAAAGTCAAACAAGTCAGCAGGGACTAAATTAGAGGGTTGTGTTTTGTGTTTATTTTCTGTGTTGAATGAATGTGTGTATAATTCACAGAAGCTTTTGTGATCCCAAAGCTTCCAAAGACTGTGTGCTTCTCTGGAGATTTAGTTTATAACTTTTTATAACATGTGACTGTTATAACTTTGTAAAGAACATGTGAGGAAAAAAACTGAGGAATATTAATTCTTCAAATGTATTAAGGTGAAACTATTTATTTTTTTAAATTAAGTAAAGTAAAGCCTTGTGCAGTATCTGTTATGTAAAAAATGTCACACTGTGGATAAAAACCTGCAAACTCAAGGATGAGATATTTAATAATGCAAGCAACGACAGATTGAGAGTTAAGACTGGGAAATGGAATGCATCTTTCACTGTATCTCAAACTTGTAACTTGTTTTGGTTCAAATGAGAGTGGCAGTGTTTTCACATATTAAAGTTGAACCTCTGCTGCAGCGATGAGCCTCTTTTTATTTTATTTTTTCTAAGTTGAAAATAACAGTTTGGCTTGAAGTCTGAATGTACGTTAAGGAGTCAATGATGGCTCTACACAAGCAGGTTCTGGTGATGAAGTTCTGTTTTTAAAACTATCTTCCGACAGACCTGACCAGAACAGGCCAAAGTGGCAAAAAATATCCAAAAAGTAAAGGAGGATAATTTGACAATAACCTATTTAAAATTTGAGGCTGTTTACAAAACATGAAGCATGCACTAAATGTGATCTCAGATCAAATATTGCAGAACTGCCAGCACACACATAGCCAAATATGGCACCTGACCTTTACTGACCTTCTTTGTCTTGTAATCGTCTCTTCTTTCCTATTTTGTTACTTAAACATTTGTCAGAGAGAACCAGGTACTTCATCATCTTCATGCTCAGTCTTGACATTATATATTTGTCAACATTTCATCCTCAGAAATAATTTCATTCATGTTTCATAAATGTTTGCATAATGCTTAAATAACATTGAACACAGTTTTAGCAGTCAAACTATCGCTCTTTGAGAATATTACATCATTCTTTAATTCTAGAGTGATGCATTTGAGTTTGTTTAAAATTTAAAATGCATAACGGATGGATTCTGTATTGAACTCTGCGAGACCAAAAATAAGATGAATTTTTTTTTCACAACTGGGAATAGAGGAGAATTGTCCTACGTAAAGGAATTAGGTCTTTTATCAACCTGTGTAAATAATGTCTGATAATAACTGAGAAGAACAGATTAGGCCAATTAGAGGAAAGCATCTGGGACTGACAGTGAGTGCATGCACGCACATAAATGATCACAGCCCTTTTATAGCCAGACTCACCAGAATATTTATCTTTCTTGTTTTACCTTGGTGCCTTGGCTCTTCAAATCCCTTCACTAACACTCTAAGAAAATGATGCCTTGTGAATTTATCATGAGAAGGATTATTTAGGGGAGTTGGGTCACCCTCTCAACCTTCTACCTTCCTCAATTAAGAGCAGACAGACAGAATCAGCCCTCCTCTCCTTCCTTCCATCCCTTCCTAATGAGATCCCAGCACCCCCCTCAAAAACTTAAAAAAAGACTTTCAGCAATCATTTCTTCCTTTTCTGAGCGTTTGCGCAGGGGACCTACGTAGGCCATTAGAACTGCTCTGCTTTCTCTGTGACTCAGTATCAGGGTAAGGGCATGTGAGGGAAAGTGGGTGGGTGGGGATTTGGAGGAGAGGGTCGTCACACATGCTTCTCAGCAATCCTTTTGTGCACACCTCCCACTTATTTTTTTTTTTTTTACTTTATGTTGTTGTTCTCCTCCCCCGTTTGATCCCCAAATATCTCTCTTGGGCCAGATTGTTTCAGATCTGTATATAACTGAAAAAGAATACAGAAAGAAAGCCCTTTTATGACTCAGAGTTTTGCTTTCCTGACTCAGACTACACTTTTGTTCAGAAAGATTATCTTTTTCATATGGAGGGAGAGAAAGGGAAAGCATGTAAGAAAGAATCTATAGCTAGAACAAATGCATAATAAATCCTGGGGCTGTGGAAATGATCACTGTGTTCTCTGTTCCTCTTTTTCTCACCTGATAAAACGTTTGTTGTAGAGCTACACAGATCAGAATTTTGAGTAATTTGTAATATCCGTTATTTGTATAACTTATTGCTGAGTTTAAAATGCATTTGCACTTATTTGGATTTCTGTTGTGTTATCTTAAAGAACTAATGTATAAGACCATACAGCTGAAACTAGATATCTTACATAAATTGTTTTATGCATTTTTTCCCCTTTGTGACTGAAATTAAATCAGAATAAATGTTTATTTTTTAGGTCTGTTAGGATCACAGTGCCTATTTATGTTTGCTTAAATCAGTGTTTTTATTTTTTTTATTTTTTACAAAGTAAAATGTTTACATAAATTAAGATTACTGTAACTTTCAACAGTTTGGTGAAACCCCAGTAATATTCTACAGGTTAATATTCAAAACTTATTTAAATGAAGTCACGCCAGTGAATATATATTTAAGTGAAGTCTTTAAACAAGGTCGGGGGAATACATCAATAACAATACATATTGCAATAGACCCGTAGTCAATATTTTATAGAATATACATCCAATAGAATCTTCCATTCCAGAACCACACAGCATTCTGGGGGATGTAGGCAGAGGAAAGGCCTTAGCCTCTCAACCTCTCACCACCAGCTTAGCATCATGGTCAGCTAACTCACACACTCTTTGGATACCTAGCAACAACCTGCTGTGCTGTAGTGCCTCATAACAGTATAAGAAAAGAAAAAAAACACGGTGCTGAGTAAAATTTGGCAATATTTCCAATATTTAAATATTAAAGATTAATTTAACTTTAATACAAAATGGTGCCAACAATTTAAAAAAATACTGAGCAAAACCTAAATGGAAAGTGAAATCAAAATATACATTGTTCAGACACCAGTCATTAAATGCATCTATGTCTATGCATCTTAGAAGTTTGTAAAATCATTACATGTAATGATCATTTAAGCCAATGTCACGTTCTATAATATGGGCCAACTGGTCAACAAATGGTACCAGTAAAACAATTTTGACTGTTTCTTTTCCACTAACTAGGTCACAGATTCAAATTACATGCAATGACCCAGCTTCTAAAATACGCACTGGAATGCATATTTGTACACCCTGCTGCCTCTATATGAGCATGCTGAGAAGGACCTCATCCAGCAATCCCATTGAACCCACACAGTGGCATAATGAGGGTCACAGAGGATCTACTGAAAAGATTAACTAACATAACTGTGTAACTCCAGGACTAGTGGGAACAAAAAGTCAAAAAGGAAACTGCCAAAGATCAACTTTGAGGGTGGTTGCACAAGCAAATTAGTTTCCATCATTTCTTTAGTTGTCACAGAAAATACAGTTGTTTGCAGTGCTGTTGAGAGACATTTTGCTGAGTTGCATCAGCCAAAATATCTTTATGTCCTTGGTTGCATGATGCAGTTACTGCAAATTTGCTGGCAGCACATTCGATGATCTCTGTTGGCTTTAAATCTGGTGATGATGGAGTAGAGTAAATTAGTCTGTGACATTTAAATGTTCAACTGGTGCTAAATGAAGTATGTTCAAAAATACTCCCATGCCATTGCATCACCACCAGTGACAGTTCTGAACCTTAAATAATTATTATAAGGACTAGAACACTAGTCTTGTGACTATTTGTATTTTTGTATTCCTTCGAGGATTTGCTAAAGGAGAACTTTTTTCATTTGAACCCAAAGCACCACCAAAACATGAATTTCACAGCTAGCAACAGATATGTTAGTCTTGTTCCCTATTTCCATTTAGTTCTACATTTCATTCTCTCTGTGGCAGCTTTCATGCCTTGATCCAAGTTGCTTAATTCTACTGTGTACTTTTGATATTAGAACTTGAGCAAGTCCTATTTACCAAATCTAGGTACTTAAATGTGTTGAGTCCCTGACATTAGCTGATTTGCTATTGCTGTTGGGAAGCTGTTCAGCTGTACCTAATAATAAAGTGACTCATCAGTTTAAACCTGATGAGTCACTAAACCTAAACACCTCCATTATTATGGATGGAAAGTATTCAGTTTGTGGCATGTTGTCGCAGTGACTTTGATACATACACGGTCACTCTTGACAGATTCATCTCTTGAATATTTAATAAAACATTTTCTTGAAAGATACCTGTCAGAACATTCAATGTCACCTTAGAAAAGTGAAACATTTCTTGGATTTAAAATCTTATCTTTATTTCTAGTGCAGTTGTTACTTTCCAGCCGTTCCACCAGAGAAACGAAATGCTGGAATTATTCAATGCAGATATTAGATATTTATTCTCACATTCTTGGAGCTATTGGAGAGGTCACTCACAATGAAATACTTTGATAACATCTTCCTCTCTGTATTTTTTATTTATTTTTGATAATACCACACGTTTTGGAATCTGAATAATATATCAGACAAATTTAAAAGAAACTGATTAAACTTCCCAACATCTGTAATTTTTTAAATGAAAATTAATAGTTCAGCAAATTAATGTTGACTGATTTGTCAATCAAATAATGTCCAAATAATGCCAATTTTAACTGATGAAGAAAAGTCATTTAAGATCAGGCATTCAGTGATATTTTTTTTACATTTCCTGTGAGCAAAACATATTAGTAGAGCTGTAGTCAGCTAAAGTTTACAGAATCAGCCAGCCTGCATTATGCCACATGTAACAGAGCTGACGTAATCCATTTGACAAAAGTGTTCTTTCATGTGAAAACATCAAGTTTACTAAGATTTTAGTCCACTGATGATAAGTTTTTTAACTGTGCCAGTTAAACTGTTTGGGTGTAACTTTAAATTGGATTCGTAGTGTGGTTCATAGTTTCTGAATAAGGAAAAAAAATATTATAGTATGGGATAGATATAATAGTAAAAGACTGAAAAGGAGAAAGGTAACGAAAAATAAAAACAAATGTAAAATAAGAAGTTGGAAATATTTCCAAGTGTGTGTGAAAATAACAGTTAACATTTCAAAATGTTTTGTGATTGTCAAGTTTTCTCATCACACTCATTTAGAACAAAAAATGGATAACTACTTTAAGAAACAACTTGCTCCAATGGTTACTGTTATTAAAGATCTTAAGTTGCTTCAGATTTTTATTATCTGTGGCAATTCTTCTGTGCTCTTCTGGCAGCTTGTTTGTTTGTTCTGCCCTGAAGGTCTGTTGCTCATCCCATCATCCCCTGTCAAACTCCTCCGGATTAAGAGAAAACGCAATGTTGCACACAAAGATTTGGCGCAAATGGGACATGTGTTTTTTGTATGTGTTTTACAGATCTGGCTGTTATTGTAATCCCACTTCTTGGTCACTGCATTACATGCAACAGTACAGGACTGGTTTAGTGTTACTCAAAATTTGAAAAGAATAAAGTGAAATCCACCAAAATTAACATCAAAAGCTTCTGAAGTCAGTTAAGGAAATAGAAGTTTCTCTTTTTCTGGTTAGAAATCCAGTATAATTGCTGACTCTTTATGAAGTAGCTAGTAAAATTGAAACAGTCTTATTGGAAAAAATGAAAATGTAATTAAATGTACTAAGTTTGCATCAACTTTAGACTTCCTCTGATGAGTTTAACCAAAATATTTGAAAGATTTATTTCAGTTTTTTCTAGACCAAACAGACACCCATCAAAAATATAAATATACTTGTATCTATGATTTAACAAAACTACACAACAATACTGTTGGCAATTGTGATGTGTCTTTGAATACATCTGTTTGCTTCAGGAAAAGTTTTATTATAGATATGAATTTCTGAAGTCAGTCCTGCTATTAACTAAGCTGTACATATTTAAAGGAAGTTGTTTTATGATTATGTGTTAAAATGCAACAAAACATTTGACATTTCATTGGGAAAAGCTCCTAATGAGTTAATAAACTTAATAGGCAACCAGGGTAACATAATTTTAAGCAAAACATCTTATTACATTTGACGTTTTACAAAATATTTCAGCATTTTTATTAACTGAATAGTTAAATATCTAAAAATAAGAAAACATATTCAATAATATAAAATTATAGCTTATCTAACACAAGTTTCACGATATATGTTATACAGTGGAGTGTAATTGCTAGCCAACCAAAAATAAAAAGTACACACACATGGTCCTGCACTTATCAGATCTTCTTACTGCAGAACAATTACTGTATGAGCTTTTTTCTGTTCATTTCTGTAATCATCAAAGGGGAGTTATGTGCAGCAGATATGCTCAGATCATAGACACACTGTCAGTGTGGATTTGCGGTGCAACAGAGAAAACAAAGCTATGTCACAGTTCTGCACAGTACTATGATGGGAGAGTCGGGATTAATTTGATGCTCTGCACAGGAACAAGACATTCTGATTGGCTTAAACTTTTTATATTTTTAAAGAATACTCCATATATCAGAAAATCTTTAATAAAGTCAGTGTTGATGCATTATGAAAATACAGAAATAATTAGTGTACATTTTATATGTTCTGGAGGAGCCGAGTTGCACCACACATATGATGTTCCAGGCAGTGTGAGAATCAGTCTTAAAAATGGTTTGTGTCAAATGTGTCAACATAGGATTGATGTCTTTTCTCTAAGCAATTTCATGACCATGTTGATTGTATAAGGAAGGGTGTAAACTTAAGGAGTTAGTCATACTACTCTTATTTGCAGTCTTTGAATGCAAACAAGTTGTCATGTCTGACAATTCCACGCAGTAAGAACATTACATAAAACATTGTGATAGCCAACCTCTCTAGGAATTTATTTACAAGTAACAGCATTTTTATTTTTTTTGTATTTTTCTTCTTACTGTTCATAAATGCTATGTAATGAATCTTAGTTTCACTTTTTGAATTGAATTGACTTTAATATATTCACTTTTATGTTAACACCATCACTAGTGAAAAAATATTTTTACCTTAATAGTGTCCTTGGTGGTTTTTCTATGTTTTTGTTTTGTTTTGCCTGTTGTCTCATGATTTATTTCCAGGTGTTTTGAAAATAGGATTCTTGTAGACCTATTTACCTTGAAGACAATCAGTATTACTGCTTAACATGCCAATAGCTGTAACAATAAATGTTTACTTCTCCCTCATTTGCTTTGACATTATTAACTAAAACTCTGACTGACACCACCTTCAACTGATTCCAGTACGAACTGAAAGAGTTTATAGCCTAGGGACAACTGTTTTAGATGCTATCTGTATCTTATTTCAATTATAGCTTGGATCACAGAAACTGCCAGCATGATAACGAACCTCCTGACAGCTTATCCCTGAGGGCAGGAAATGAGTTGTACAACAATTGATGTCGTCTGAGGTTAAATGTCCATTCTGATGAAGCGTTGTTCAAAGGCTGACGTATTCAACTGTGGTGCCATCTCCCCTTTCCCAACATTGGCTTTAAGAGAAGATGAAAGTAAAGCTTATGACGTTTAGACAGCTCTGTGGCTTTTTAACCCCATTTGGGAATGTATTGTGAGAAGTTAAGCGAGTCTAACATTGATTAAGTTTGAAAGCATGCAGCTAAATATGACTCAACATTGAGCTTACTTAGTATATATGCTTTGTATAATTTTAGAGTTTTAAATAACAGGGAGTGGAGAATTAAAGAAAGAGAAGACACTGCAGAATTAATAAAAAGGAATATCAAAGATTCAGCTTGACTGTAGAAGATTTTTGAGGGTAGGGCAGACTCTAGAGAAGTTCTGCACAGCTCCGCTGTCCAGCTCATGTCCTAATGTAAAATTCATTGATGAAACTTCTGAAGAAATCTTTTTCTTTGCCTTTGTCAAAGACAGAGTTTTGTCAGTGCTTTACAATGCTTTACAAACTTCAAAGGTTTGCCAACGAACATCAAAAATAGTGATTATATATTCATAAAATTTGGTAGACTAATAAGAGAGCTTTTTAACAAGAACAAGGGAAGTCATTTTGGAGGGTAAAAAGTTTTTTATTTTTTCACAAACTCAATGCTTCCATGACTGTACCGTAGCTGGTATAGCTGGTTCTTAACTGTTGTTTTAGAAGCTTGCTTGGTTTTTCACATCAACACAGTCATGTCATAATAACATGTAAAATGCATCTTCCGTTGCATTGCTCTTTTGCAATCTGAACTTCTTTAGATTCACATAGAAGGAACACAGTTTATAAACCAAATCACAGCATTTGTCTTATTATCAATCATATCTTATTGTTAGCACACCAATTTATAAATAATGAGTCAATTCAAAGTATTTGCTCAAGACAATATTAAGTCGATACTTTTGTTTTAATATGGCTGCAAGTCTTATAAAGTCTCTATCAACTTTGCTGTTAAAGTTCTTTGCAAAATACCTGAAATCTGCTTAGATTGGTAGGAGAGGATTTGTTAAACTCTCATTTTAAGTTTAGCTACAGCCTCTCACTTCATTAAGGGTCTTGGACTTTGACTGACCCATTCTTGCACATTACAATGCTTTGATTATTTTGGCTTCTATGACTCCTCCAGAATTATCTTTAGCTTCTTGGTTGCTTCTCTAATTCACAATATTGTTCCCTGGCTTTTTTATTATAGATGGACAGCCATGTCTTAGTAGATTGCAGTTGTGCTAAACTCTGTATTCAGGGATTGAACTGCTCTAAATAAATAGGCAGGATTCCGGATCCTGATTCCGGATTCCGGATGATTTGCTTCAGACCCTAGTGCCTTATTGTGGTAATTTTACACAACTGAAAAATAACTTTATCATCCTTGAAGTGCTAAGCAAATATTTTATCTTCATTTTAAGACCTTTTGGAAATGTTTTGCTTGTCCACAGAAATGAAACGCTTTACTGAAACAGTGTTTAAACATTTATGTACAGCTTTTTGGATAGTGCTGACAAAACGGATGGATTAATATCAGTGTTTGCACACAGTGTTTTGCACACACTTCTAAAGTAGTTCTCGGTCTTGGCAAACATCTCCAGAGTGGAAGAGTCTGATGTAACATAACCCCAATCCCTGAAAAGGATGCTAAATGCACAATAAAATGGTATCCCAGTTCCTCTTACGGCTGTTACTCATCGAAATTGAGACTTTAACCTCAGACACATCCTCAGCATCCACGACATGAGAAGGTTATTCCTCTCAGTGGTCCATTTTAAGTCGGAAGTTGATGTCCACTGGATATTATCCCCCCTGCTGTGTTTAGTGGTAATGAATGGCAGTTAATGAACACCACCTCTGAGTCAACCTTCCCCTGAATCCCCGTTTTCGCCACCCATTTGCTGGTGGCTGTCTGGGAGATGAGAGGGAAGGAGACGGGGGGAAAGGACACAGCAGGAGGTCTGTCACACCTTGTACTATCCCAACACTGAGGCAGGAGCTCTGTGGCTTCAACATGACAGATCAAAGAGAGATGTTGCACAGAGGAGAGGGGCAGGTTAAGATGCTTTGTTCTTTCCAGGCACAAAAATGTTTATGGTCTTTGATAGACCTTTCAATAAGACCTTTTGTTTCTCCTCAGTTTCCTTTATTAGATCACATAATCTTGTCTTTTTCATGTTTCATTAACTGGTTTCTGTTCCTGTTTTACAGCCACAGGGATCTAAAGCCTGAGAACCTTTTGCTAGATGAAAAGAACAACATCAGGATAGCAGACTTTGGTATGGCCTCTCTTCAGGTTGGAGACAGCCTATTGGAAACCAGCTGCGGGTAAGTGCAATCAAAAGCATTTATCACTATAACACATTAAGTCATATCATACAGTGTTGAAATCTAGCAAGCTACAAACTGCTATAAATGTAAATATTCCTTACAGTTTTAGTAGAGTAGTTAAAAGAAGCAGGGAATGATTAGTGGAGTGAACAGGTCAGCCGCTTTCCTAAACCTCCACAGCCTACAGTGTAAATCTCCGGAGTCGAGACTTTTGCCATCTACTGTCTCAGAGCACGGCCAGGGCCTTGGCCAAGCATTACTGCTCTCCATCTCCTTCCCTCTCACAGAGGAGTTTATGATCTAACATTTACCATTTCACTAGCCTCATCAATCCTACAACTACAATAAATTTGCCTATAGGAGAAGTCACTTTCAGAGTTGGAAGGCTGTTATCAAGTAGAAGCCTGAAGTCCCCGTGTTATGAGTGCTCCTTTTTTAAACCTGAACTGTCTGGATAAAATAACTTTTTCAGAGATTGCTTTTAAAAACACCAAGCACTGGCTCCTTTTTTAATTTCTTAAATGGGAGAGTTTACATTGTTTTTACAAATACAGCATATCCCTTGGCAGAGTTTGAAAGTTTCAAAAAGATAAAACAGCAGTATTGCTGCAGCCATTCAGACTTCTTGTGACTTACGTTAGATTTCGCACACTCTTGCTGCCTTGGCCATAAATAAAATAAATGAAATGAGCTAGATCAGAATTAGAATAATTCTGTGTGTTTTAATGTGAATGTTGTCAGGAGTATTTTTGCTTTGTCATATAACTGTTTTCAGATTTGGGTGATTTGAAGGCCATGTGACATCTGTGCCCTGCACAGATTTGTCTCTGTCCAGATTATACTGAAATTTCACATCCATGCAATTTCGAAAGTACATATGTTCATGGGGAAGAGATGAGGATCTCAGTTTATCCCTCCCTCTTTCTCTGTCCTTCTCATCCTCCCATCGTATGCATGGCCACTTCAGCATGATTATGCAGATGCATTCATCCAGCTGAAACTGTTGCATAATTTTTTTCCATCAGTAACACTAATGCCTAAACTCCTGTGACTCATCGGTAGAGAACAGCCCAACTTACATATTTTCATGGCTATAGAATATGTGAATCAGAAAAAGTCACCTTTTAACAGTGATTACTGTGAAATAAGACATTTTTAGCATTCCTTATTCAGCAGTATCTATTAACTAAGTCCATCTGTTCTTTAATGTGCTTTACCTTGCATTTTTTGGTTGAATTTCTAATGTCATCCAGGTGCATTGCATTTGCTGAGTTTAATGTTTGAGGTGTGCATATTCCAAAGTAGGTCTGGAAGTTTTTTCTTCTTCTTTTTGCCTTCAGATCCATCGTCACTCTGTGAGCGTGTCTCAGAAATGTGTGGGCAGTGTGTCTACGTGTTTATCTGCTGGAGTCCAATACATGTGCCATAAACTGTAATTGTGGTTATTGATTATTCATGCTCTTCTGGTTGCCCCATCCCTAAGTGCAGATATGACACTTTTTAATTAAACAGATTTATCTGGGTCCCCTCTCACCATGCGGCAGTCTGACACAAATGTATTCCATTTGCTTTGGGTAATGGAGCCGAGTGGTGATGAGACTTGCCTCAGGTAGTTGGGGGTGGGGGGTGAAAGGGAGGAGGGACCTCAGACAACATCCGACATATAAATACACGGAGACCCGCAGACGCGTTAAAGGAGCAGAGGAACTAGCAAGTGCTTACAAACATGGAGCAAGGGAGTCGCATGTCTAAACAAACTCAGCTGTGGGTTTATTTATGTTTCATAATTATTTCTGTAACATGTTTAAAGTGATGGAGCTATAAATATGGCTCCAAAGATTTATATTGTGCATTATACCAGCCAGCACACCCATGTTTGATATGGCGGAGTATATTGTATGCATTATAGTTAAAACTAATTCAGCTGCAAATGTATAAATGTTAATTGTTGGACTGACCTAGAGAAGCTCCCTCACTGTCAAGACGGAAAGTCATTCAAATTTAAAGATTTGAAATGAATATTTATAGGTTCAAAATTATAGCACTTTGTAGATGTTTAGAGGTTTAATCTGAATTTCAGAAATGAAAATAAGTTAAATCAAAATACTTTATCTTCCGTCTCAAAAACTTAGTTTTGTCTTGTGCCTCTTGAATGCATGCTAACCTGGGACCTGTATAGTATTTTTCAGCGTGTCCAAAATGACAAAGCATCCAGTAGCAGTGGACTCATGTTAGTCACAAGAGTGCAGACTAGAACCAAAACTGTAAAACAATGACATTTTTCCAGTACCAACCTGATCAGATCCCCATTAATAATCCTTCTATCCATTTACCTACACAAAAAGTCACTGTATTTGAAGCATCTGAGCGGAAGGATATAAGGATGTATTATTTTGCTGAACATGGCGATCACAGAAGTGTAAATTTTTTTGTCACAGTATCACTATATTTCTAAAAGTATTCACCCCTAAATAGTTGAAATCAGGTGTTCCACCTTCATGGAAGGGATTTTCCTCACTAAGCTACATGCAAGCCTTGTGTTTCTAAGTGGAATGCAAAGCATTTGCTATAATAAAGCATTGAACAGCTAAAACATTGGAGATATTTTTAAGAATTGAATGGCTCTGACCACATTTTTTTACTTCCAAACTCCAATTGAGAATACAGTTGACGGGAATCCGTTTTATTCCTTGATGTAAAAAACATGTTGAACTGTCGCTAAGGTGATTCATTCTTTTTACTTTAGATATAATCAAGTGAGTCAGTTTCCGTTTAGTTATTTTACAAATAGACACATAGCTGTTATCAGCAGGTCGGTGTTTATCAAGGAGAGTTGTGATAGTGTGAAATATTAGCCTTATAAACATGTTTGCACATCTGTTGTTTTCAGCTGAATATCTGCTGAATATTTCTCTAAATCTTAAGGTTTTTTTTTTTTTTTGTTTTGTTTTTTTTTATCCAAAGCACACATAGGCAGTGAAATAAGTTGATCAATACTACCTCACTATTTACTGAGATTGAAAAAAAATATATTTATTTGTTCCATTTCAGCTTGCTGCTAAAAAGAAGTCGCAGGACTCAGTCAGTAGAGCTGATTCTGGGAAAGAACCACCTCACTGATATTTCTAACCACTTAAATGGAAGGAAAGAAATTCCAGACTTTTTTCAATGAATGCAAGATTTCAGTGGAAGGGAAGGGAAAACATTTTAGAACTGACATGTTCTAGTTTCAGATTTTTTACCTTTTCAAGTCTCAGATACATCTACCTCTATGGAAGTTATCAATGGTAAAAGGACCTTTACTACCAAAGAGTGAATGAGAAGTATCTTTTTATTCCAATCACATTCACCGGCGTCCACTTTACATTTTTGTCTAGAGGAATTGCCAGACGATGATATAATGAGCCACAAATACATCCCCAATTGGGAAGACAAGTGGCAAATCCTGCAGCGCTTCTTTTAATCTTGACCAACATATTTGTATTGAGCAAGCCGTGTATTACCTTGAAATTTTTGAACCTCGTTTTTAGTAGTTATTTATTTGATATGTAAATTTATTGAAGGCCTTTTTTTTTGTTAATTCTCTTAAGACTATTGTAAAACCTTTGAGGCTCCCTTTTCTTCCTAGGTTGCTTTTTGAATCAGGAACTGTAAAATTGTCAGCATGTTTTTGTTGCTGTTGTATCTCTAAGCCTCTTGTTGAGATTAAATTTCACACATTGTAACAGTGTTTTCCCATACACAGATTCTGCCTTAATAGATCATATAAGCAAACAATGTGTTTGCCTGAACGGATCAGGGAGAAGACAATCTGCACATGTGCTGTGGGTATATGTTTGTGACTTTTTTTTTTCTTCTATCACTAATAAAGGATTAATCTAAGACATTTTTTTCTGTTTTCTCCTCTGCACCGTGACCAACCTTTAAGATCTTTAAATAAGTATATGTTTATGCAGATTCCAGTTGTGGTTTGCATGCTGTGATGCTCATGACACATTGATACTACAAATGTCTTTTTTCCCCTTCTTGCTTAAATGTATTGTGCACTGTGGCACTTCAAATCAGGAAGGACATATTTGCATAGGCTCATATGTGAACTTACCCCATTGAAGTGCTGGTGGTGTGATTGGCCAGTATTGTGACAGCTCAAGGAGTCGGGTCATCAAGGCTAGTATTTATGAGTTTACAAGAAAACAGCCCTGGATGGGCCTTCATTAATGTCAGATACCCTGGCACTAGACAGAAGGAGACGGAGCTCAAAGGGTTCAGAGGTTTAAGTAGACAAGTGAATAGTTTGTAAGAGGCTGTTTAATGAAGCTAATTACAGGGTGATGCAGAGATCTTATTTTTACTCCAAGTTAATTAATTTTGAAACATGAGAATGTCATAGTTCTGCAGAAATTTATAGAAGGAATAACAAGTTTACTCCTTAGCTGCAGCTGGAGGATTACAGTGGAGTTTTAGTGGGCTTGCTCCATAAATCTTCATATGATATTGATGTGTCAATCTAGTCATTGGCTTTACTGTCAGGCCATCCCGAGGCTGTAAAGATTAGTGGGTCTGGTTACCGTCTGCTGTCGGAAGATGCCCTTGACTGAAAAAGCAAGAGGACGACATGCGAACACCCTCAGGATGTCTAAACCGTGGAAGCACCTTGATCTATGTAGAGTGGATATGTTTACTATCTAATGTGTTTTAGAGAGCTGTTTGTTTATCAGGCTAAGTCAGTAACTGTATTACTGACTTACTTTAGAGTCTGTTGACTTTTCTCCTCTTGCTTGTTTAGTTTGTTTTTTAAGCTGTTTTTCTGTTTCCCAGATCGCCACACTATGCATGCCCAGAAGTCATAAGGGTAAGAGATTTTTTTCACTCCTCACAATATTTTTTCAGCATTAATGTATTCATTTTTTATTAAAAATGTCGGTAATGTCAACAACCCTGTCCAAACTTGATAAACAAATCCTCTTTCCTTCAGGGAGAGAAGTACGATGGGAGGAAAGCAGATGTCTGGAGCTGTGGGGTCATTCTTTTTGCTCTTTTAGTGGTGAGTCCCAACTCTTTCTTTACTGAGTGGTGGAAACCTGACTGAAGAGCAGGTTAAAGTCTGTAGGGCTAAAGGCCAGCATGATTTCCTTCGGGTCTCTGCTGGTAGACTATTTTTCTGTAAAATAGTCAAGGAATAGAACTTGAATGAATAGACTTTTAGATGTTACCCTGCTAGAAATTAAACTTTCATCCCTGTCTCACATTGTTTAGAGCCTCTGACAGGTTTTCTTGTTGAAGTGTCCTGTGTTTAACTGTATCATCCCCACTAGTTTCTCTGCGAGTTTGGTGTGTTCAGAATGATTTATGGTGCTGGTTTCCCACCACACAGTGTTTTGCATGTGGTCTAACAAGTTAAATTCTGGTCTCTGAGGACCAGACCACCTTCTGGGACTTTTTATAGATTTCTTTGAATAATATCTTTGCTCAGTGCACAACTAATGGCCACTACCAAGAGACTTTTGACTTTGAGTCTGATTATTGCTCTACTTGCCTGAAATTACATGTCTCAGCCTTCCAGAAGTTGTGGAATATTTTATATTTTTGGCATAATGTTGGCAATGGCATATTGTTTTATGATGTAAGCTGTTGAATGTCACTTTATTCCCAACCTGTCTGGTCTTCATGGTGCAACGTCCTCTAACAAATCTCTCCTGCCTTCACATCCCTACGAAGATGAACTTATTTACAGCCAACCTCTCTTTTACTGATTTGGTGACTTTTGAAAGCAATTAGTTGAACTTATATAATTTTTTACTCCTAAAGGAGTAAAAATCGGTAACAGAAAATGGTTTCCAATTTTTTTCATGTTTTTTCTTTTTAAAAACAAAAATAGAAAATGTGTTTTCTTTCTTTGTGCGCCTCAATTGTGCAATATGTTGTGTTGGTCAATCACATAAAATCCAGATAAAATACATTGAAGTTTATGGTTGCAACTTCTTCCAAGCTCTTCTCCCAAAATGTCAAACACATTACTTTTACTCAATTGCAATCCAAAGCGTCTTTTCAGTGCTTATCTTGCATCCAAACACATTGCAGTATCTAAAATAAGATCTATTCTCCAGCTACATTATGTCTGTGGGTTCCCCAGTCATACACCCCCTTAAGCTTTTTGCATTAACTGCTGTACTGGAGTTCCTGCACACTTCTGCCTAATAAATAATTCATGTAGCCAAACTGAAAGAAGGGAGCCCAAAATAAATATCAACACTGACATGGCAACTTTTTGCTACAGGCTTTGTGTATTTCTCTCTTATTTTGCTTCTTCCACTCCGTATTACTGTCTCAGACAAACTTTTGGTATATAAACCTGGGAATATTTACTGTTTTCTGATCTTGACCTGTCTTTCACACCAAAAAATTGTATTTAATTATTTTATTTTTTTTGTATGGCCACTGTTTGCCTGTGGAAACGCTAGAATTGTTCTTCTGTTTCCTCCTGCTGGTAGATAACCATTTGTCTGATTGTGGGAGACAGGGATACTCCCCAGCAGTTACACTGCACTCAGATCATCTGTTACACAAGTCTACCCTTTCCTTTTCTCCCCCCACTTACTCTTCATTTGTCAGCCAATCTGTCTGTCTTTCCTGCCGGTTTCCTCTCCTCCATCTTGTCCTCTGATGGAGGCTGCCATTCATCACACAGCCACATCTGTGAGGTGTCAGTACTCTTTGATAAATGTCTCTGAGGAAAGAATGCCAAATGAATGAGGTAAACGAGAAATCAGGGTAATTATTAGAAAAGACCCATTTTCAGCTCCCTGCTGGGGGGTTTTGTTAGTTTTTGCTTTGCACTTAACAGAATGCTCTACTGTGAAAATTAAATAATTGGGGTTGGGGAAACTATTCTCTGACACTTGTAGGATTTTTGTTTGTTTGTTTGCTTGCTTGGTAGCATTGCAGATCAGTTATCTTTTTCCTCTTTCAAATTACACTTTGTTGAAGGTTGTTATTTATCTATTTCAGCATCTATGAATGTCTTGAGAAGCGATTTATAAATAAAATGTATTATTACATGCTACAAACTGTTTTTTTCCCCCCTTTTTGCTGACTGCCTCAACTGATTTTCTGCTTGCTTGCTTCCTCAGGGCGCCCTGCCGTTCGATGATGACAACCTAAGAAATCTTCTGGAGAAAGTGAAGTTGGGAGTGTTTCACATGCCACATTTTATTCCTCCAGACTGTCAGAACCTTCTGCGTGGCATGATTGAAGTAGACGCATCCAAAAGACTAACGGTCAGTTCATTTCAGAGGCTCAAAGGCAGAGCAATGATTATTTTTGTGTTTTTCTATTTTTTTTTTATTATCCAGTTTCAATTTGGCAAATTTGTGTTAATCCATGGAAGTTACCAGTTTGTGGAAGGACTTTTCCTATTACATTACATTAGTTGCTAGATTATAACTACAACTTTCAATGGGTTTTTGGATTTTGTGATATACCGACACAAATTGGTGCATAATCTAGAAGTTAACAGAAAGGGTTGCATTGTTTACCAAACGCTCTACATATTAAATTCAAAAAATTGTGGTGTTCATTTGTATTTAACAAACTGAATCTGTGTGGAACCACCTTTTACTGCAGCGACCTGTAACATTTTGTTTGGATTTAGGTCTAAATGTGTGAACATAAACTGATCTAAAAACACAGCGGTTGCTGTGGTCTTCCTGGTAGGTGAACAGTTTCCCTAGTTTTTTTGGTGATTAACAATTCTTTCCACTTTTCCTGTCCATGTTTGAGCAAAGCATCTCTAACGATGACAATGTTTGAAAGTGAGAAATGTGTATTTGGTGTTTTTTTTGCCATCTCTAGCATTTTGTATCCCAAAAATGTGTTTCGTCTGACCAGAACGCCTTTTTGCACGTTGCCACTATGGCTGCACACCGTAAAATTAAGCAGCGGCTTTTTATACACATTCTGCATGCACACACCCTCTCGAGGCGCTCTGGTATCTTTATGAATCAGTGCAACAGTTTTCATCCTCGCGCCTGTGAGGAAATGTGGTGACACCGCAGTTGGTAAATGTTGCTGCTCCATTTCCTTTTGCCGTAGCTTATCTTTCACATTGTCAGAATAACTTCAAGCACGATGACAGCATTTTACAGCAAATAAAAAATTAAATTCTGTGTTTTAAAAATGGTATACAGTGAACCCTCGTTTTTCGCGGGGGTTATAAAATAACCCACGATAGGTGAAATCCGCGAAGTAGAAACCTTTTTTTTTTTTTTACAATTATTATACAATGAAATACTCCATAATCCATTGAAACCAAAGAACAAACCCTTTTTACAGGCCCAAGCATTTGTTTAGCTAATAAAAGTACTGTATAAACGTTTTTTGGTTGTTTTTTTTTTTTTTAATGAACTGAAGGCTTCAAATTACGGAGATCAGCACCGCGACCCGAGTCATTGGATTAGAACGGGAGAAAATGACAAATGATTATGCTAAAAAATACAAAGTACAGCAGGACAAATAGTGACTCACCTGTATTTCACTTCTCTTCTGACTGAGCCGCTGCATCCTGACTCCACTCTGTAGCGTTTTTTTCTTCTGAAGCCCGCGGTGCAGGTGTGTTTTTTTGAGAGAAGAACATAGTTATCGGTTGTTGTTGTTGTCGCTCTTTTTTCTTCTGGGCAAAAAAGATTCTTTTAAACCGACATGCCACCATCAATTATGTTTGCAAACTTAAATTTGGCAAGCTGTTTTACGTACAGTACGTGTACATATTAAACCGCAACGTTATTGACACACAGGTAGAGAAGAAGCAAAGAGACTGTTTAGCCAATCAGAATGCAGAACAAAATGCACGATGCAAATCCGCGAAGCAGCGAGACGTGAAAGGTGAACCGCGATATAGCGAGGGTTCACTGTATTCTATTTGCAAGTATTTTAGCTACATGAGCTAAAAAAAAAAAAAAACTCTTTATTATGCTGTATGCACACTGTTTTGCTTATTCTCATCTCCCCTCTCTCAGATGAGGGCAGGTCACCCTGAGATCCCTGGATATGCCCACTAGAAAACAGCAGTGTCCTCGATAAAGGGTTACACTAAGACCAAACTGCTGGGAGAGAATATGGTATCTGTCTGCTCCCCGCTCCTAACTCCAAACGGAGCTCAGAGGATGTGTTGTAACCTCACAGAATGTCAAATAGCTTTTCAGAGTGAGAATCCTTAAAGATAAGTGGTGAGCACCAAGTCACACAAGAGGCAAGAACACCCAAGGGCAGACAGCAAAACAAGAGGGGGTCTGAGGTTATTTGGGCAAAGCATCTCTAGGTTGCTTGTTTATTCTTAATTTTCTTCAGGACAGTTTGATGGATCCATTTACAGGATATTCATACAACTGTCTGTTTGCTTTTGTTAATTAGATTTTGCTTGCTGATGCATGAAAGCTCACATCTCACAAAGCAAAGGCTCCACAACAATAAAAACTTTCTCAACTTTCTCTCTGTGGTTAGTCATCCAGAGACCACTGGGTATTACGATTGTCTTGTGCTCTCTTGTCAAAGTACACAGTATCTCATTAAAACAGCTAATCATCCCAGACAGAAAATGGCCCCATGTGGAAGGTACTGTTTAAAGGTTGCAAGAACTACAGTAAATGAAGTCATAGTGTTGTTGTTCAGGTCAGATAACTTAAACTCAAATCATATGATTTGGTGTTCAGACATTAATAGGACCATTTAAAACTTCTAATAGCTGAATTGTTACAGAATCTGAAATGGAGTAATACTGCTCTTCATGTTCTGTCATTAAAGCTATCTGACAAAAAAAAAGAAGTTTGAATAATGATCTAATATTGATCTTTGCAACATGAAAGGGGGAAATTAATACAGATTTGAAGCCTTTTAGCAGCGGCTGAATTGTAGCTTGTGTACACTTCAGTTTCAAGGAAAAGCCTGATTTGTCACACACACACCCAGTCGGCATTGACTTTTCTCTGTTTGGGAAACAACTAGAGAACTTTTGTCACAGTGGTGCCGGTGTCGGTGAGTAATATGTCCATATTGCTTTCTGTAGCCATTAAAATGTCAGTATGAATATTTGCTATTATCCTATTTTCTTGTTCAATAAATAAGTTCTTCTTAAAGCATGAGAAAGACAAAATAGAAATTTGACAGAAGCCTGAGCATTCAGCTGAACTCAATGAACACTGAAGTTTAGACCATTTTAGTCTCATCTATTTTTCCTGAAGATAGACAAGTATTTCTTCACAGAGAGAAAACTGCTAAGGTTTGACAACACCTCACCTAAAACATAGCTTTATTATTTTGCTCTAAAGATATATTTGTCAGTTTTGAATAGTTTTATGTTTTGAGTCAAATAAAACTACTGTTAACCCTTTTGGGACGAATATCATCCTAAAAGATTGAAAGCATTGAAACACTGAACAACTGCTCTGAAAATGAGGCACGAGTCTTTTTTTTAGATGGAGTAATGACTTTACTCCAGTTTTCTTTCAGAATTTCATGCCTAATTTCCTATCCAAGCCAACCAAGCAAAAAAATGAAAAAATAAAATTTCTAAAATAGCAAAAACTGAAGAATTCTTATACTTTTTCACAGCACTGTACACAACCAGATAGGCTTTCCCTCAATATGTAATGGTCACATGCAGTTAATGGTACTTTTTACTTCAAACCACATTACTGTGCGTTATATTTCCATCCTGCCTCCAGGCCCCCAATAAAATGCAGCGAGAGTAGGTCACCCACTGGCCTGTATCTGATAGCCAGGATATCTCTGTCAATACCATGACCTCTGCGGAGGCATACACCAGTCACTGAAACTCGCTAACCAGCCTCAAAGCCTCTCTGATTGCTCTAATATCTCACACAGTCATTTATCAGTTCTGCCACACGGAGATGTGGGATGTGGGGACGATCAAGACATTGATGGAGACATATACACATGAACTCTGAATGAGTGACAATAATTAGACTTGCTCTGTGCATCTCCTGTGGTTCTACAACAGCAGCATGAGCAAATTAAAAAGTCCCAGCAGTGACATTGATCGTGTTTCTGTCTGTGGCTAGTTGAAGAAAGGAGGAGTCATTGAGGCAGACATCTTCCTTTGTTGCTCGCTGTTTCTCCCTCTCTTTGCTTTTGGCTCTCTAGCAATCTACATCAGCAGTGCGATTAAGAGGGGAAGCAAATCTTGTAAAACTTAAGAGAAATGGAAAAAGAATGACGATGGAAGATTCGTCTCCAGACCAGAACATTGGCAGGATCAGCAGCGTGTGTGTTTTGAGCTCAGTTGTGTCCTCTCTTCATCCCTCTTTATATCAGTATGATTTCTTTTTCCTTGTGCCTACTTTTTAAAAGTACATTAACTGTGAAATTTTGTTTTCCTTCAATATTTGGATTAAGGGGACATAACTAACACTGTCCAACATCTCCTTTTTCTCAATTCTGACCCCACTTCTGATTATTTTTATCGTGAGACAATGTCACAAGAATTTAATTATACACTAATGTCTTTTTTTTTCTTTTCTTTCTTTTTACAGTTAGAAAAAATCCAGAAGCACTCGTGGTACATGTAAGTTCTCAACCTTTAACCAGGTTTTTACGCCCCCAATTTCATCCTTCGTTAGACTATTCTGCACCTGAAGGGAGCTTCCGCATGAAAAATGACCGAGCTTCAGCTATGTACACAAGAGTACATTTATGCAGGGCATGACTTCACTCTCGGGGACATGGGGGTAAATTGGTAGCGCATGAAAGGAAATTTGAAGCATATGGTCAAGTGAACAAGGAGAAAGCCAGAGGGAACATGCTGGGATGTGGAAACTAAACCAGTCTAACCGAAGTTCGCTCTATTGTTTGATATTAAAAGTGCAATATATCCACTGTATTAATATAAGTCATAAAATAATATTTAGAGAACTCTTGTTCACAAATGGAAGCATATTTCATTTCTGAAAATATGATTTACACTAATAAAAAAAGAAACTTGCATAATGAGGATTTCTGCAGCTACCTAATTGAACTGAATGATTTAGTTTCAGGACAAACTTTTGTTAGTTGAAATGAAGAATCACTGAAAAAAGTAAAAGTCTTCTGAGCTCCTTATCTTTGATTGTTGGATTATGCAAACAACTAGAATGTTAAAAAAAAAAAAAAAAGAAACGAGAAGAGCCAAGAGTTGTGACAGGAAATTACCCTAGTAAGAGTTTTGTCAGTGTAGAAGTTTGCTCTTTTTCTGTCTGCTCATTTTAGTACATTTCAGGTGACTAGTCTGAATAAAATAAATCGTACAATTTTTGGCTGTACTTGAATCATACATTCCAGTACAACCAAAAAGCTGTACTGGAATGAATACATGAATCATGAATTTTCATGATTCACAACATCACAACAGTCTCAGCAACTCTGGATAAATATATGATTAAATTGCTGTGAACAATCCATATGTTGCCTCTTTGAGTAAAGACTGTTGCTTTTTATGCAGGTTTTCCATTTGAAAAATGATGAATTAATTTGCCTTAGTTTATTTGGACTGAAATAATTGAAGTTCCACTCAAGATGTTTGGTCCCCGTAATGACACAAGTAATTTAAGATTAAGCACTTGCTGATTCTAGCTCCTAGTCCCATTCTGCAATAAAATGAAACAAAGCAAATAGTTAAATGCATTACATTTGTACTACAATTATGTTAGCAGTTATCAGTATCTAGAGTGTCTGTGGGACAGCCCATGCTCCAACACGGGGTTAGCTCAGTTAAGAAAGTCATGTAATATTCAAAAAAACGGATCACCTGAAACTTTCATTTGCTTTTAAAGATTTCTGACTCAACACAGGCAGCCACAGTCTTCAACAGACACCAATGCCAACTTTTATTAAAATATTTACGTCTACTAAGCAAGTTGTAACAGCTTTTGCTTCTTAATCTTAAATTAAATGTTAATACGATTCAGAATGTATATTTGTTAATTAGCCTTAAGGACAAATAGTATAAAACAGTGTTTTCTTACCTACAGCGACAGGGTAAACTAAATGAGAATAATTATTTCAGCCACTGAGACTTGTGATTTGGCTTGGACTTGTCCCCTCGATGACTTAAGACTTTACTTTGACTTGAGAAACATTACTTGTAAACATAGTTTGGTGAGAAAAGAGTGAAGGTCTCATTATGCAAGTACATTTTATATAAACATGGTGAAATGGTAGAAAGGGAAGTTAGTTAAGGCATTAATTTAGATCTACTTCACAAGTTCACTGCATAGCGATAACATTTTAATAGCTGCCGATGGGGTTTCTGCTTCAGTGAGCTCACCAGATGAAAATTAATAGATTCAGGAAAGAAGTAATGAGGAGCATATTGAGTCAAATCTGTCTAAATGTCTGTGTGTATTGGCATGTTTGTAGAAAAGAAGACAGCATTTCTCATTGTGTTGGAATTGAGAACTAAAAAGGAAATCTTCTGGAAAATGGTGTCGGCATAATTTCGCCTTTCTTGTTAAGGCCTGCCTGCGTTCTCCCTCGAGCCAGGCAGACACAAGATGGGGGAAAAGTGACATATCTGGGTGTTTTAGGGGAATTGCATAATAATGTGGAAGCTAAGTTTGTAAAGTGAGCGTCACTGAGAAAGGCAATCTGCATATCTCGACAGAATGACTGAGTCACATACTTGTCAAATGAGCAGGATTACTCATGTACTTATGTGGAAAAACGGCTAATTTTGGATAAATATCTTAGTTAAAATGATTGGCTATGCAAGAAATGGATATTAAAATCTTGACATATTGCATTTCTATTTGTACAATTGTAAAGGAATATCATAAATGCTTTTATAAGTGAAAAATGACACATACACAAGAAACTGACCATGGGCTTATTTGTTGTTGTTTTTTATTTGTTTGTTTTTTGTGTTATTAGTGGTGGCAAAAATGAACCAGAGCCAGAGCAGCCTGTCCCCAGAAAGGTAACAATCCGCAGCCTGCCTTCTGCAGAAGACATCGACCCAGACGTACTGGACAGCATGCACTCCCTGGGCTGCTTCAGAGACAAAAACAAGCTCCTGAAAGACCTGCTCTCAGATGAGTGAGTGGATGGAGGTTCAAAAGAGAGGGATGTCTAGTTAATGAGTGTGGTCTTGGATCCTGCTTGCACACTCAGCTTTGGTTTTTCCCTGGCTCTTACAAAATCTTGTGAAGCTGTCGCTTTATATGTCAGAGACCATGGATCACTTAACTGTTATCACACGGTGCTTACATTACTTGCTGCTGGATACTTCTTTTCCAAACTTGTCATGGTTTACACTACAAACTAGTTTTTGAGATGTCCTGTTACTGCCAGCCTGTTTTTTTTTTTTTTTTCTTCTATGAAAACGCATTTACATTCATGTCTGCTGTAAATATGAGCCCACTACTCTTTCAGTTCTTTATTTGGCCCATCCCTCCTCTTTGAATGCTAAACTGAAACTTCTCTCTCTCTATGCTTTTGCTCCAACTCCTCCATTTGCTTCCTTTCTCCTGGGAAAATTTTGTAATTGTGCTGCATGGGAGGAAAATCTGTGGTCTCCATTTCCCTTCCCCTGCTTCATTTTAGCTGAAGTTGCAGGTCCTTGTCTCTTTGCCTCCCACTGCTTTCCAATCTGTCTTTATTATAGAGGCCTATTCCCTGGGTATTTTGCATAGAGAGTGCAGCACAGAGGCTAAAGACTTTAGGTTTCCTGATTTGCAAAGAAAGTAAAGGTCGAACTTGTGATCTTTTCATACTTTCATTGGACTCGATGGCTACCAACACACACTGTATGTTGAAATATGGCTAAGCATCCTAAAGAAAATATATGTATACTATGATATGAATGCTTAATGATCTGTAAAACTAAACTTTTATTTTAAAGATGAAAACAATTTATCATCTATTTTACTGTGCTCACAAAAAGATTAAAGGACATTAATCACAGTGAGGGGATTTGTACTTTAATCTCACATTTATTTATTTAAATTGCTAACATTTCAGTCAGATAATGGGAATGGTTCACTTTCAAGGCAATTTTGTTTTACATCTGTTATAAAAGTTTAGTAGTTGGCTTTCTTTTTACTTGAATTGTTACCCCTTTGCAGTGAAAACCAAGAGAAGATGATTTACTTCTTGCTACTTGATCGTAAGGAGAGGTACCCCAGTCAAGAGGATCAGAACCTTCCTCCTCGCAACGAGATTGGTGAGTCCAAGATTTGTTTTGTCACAGCCTTAAAGTGTAACCAATCCCCCTGTGAAAGCATAACTCTGCTCCAGACAACTTTTGGGAAAAAATATCCTCTAAAGCGGGCATAGCGGAGAGACAGAGAGACACAACACAGCCATTTGTGGGAATAAGAGGAGGGTGAAGGTTGTAGTCAGGACAAGTTGCTAATGACAAAGTTGCTAACTTTGTCATTATATTTATCATCTTTCCAGACATATCTAGTGACAAATTCAGAAAAAATAAATAAATAAAATCAAAAGACAAATCTAGTGACTGTTCTTTTCCGTGTTGTTAAGGAGACCCATTCCACTCGCTACTTAAACTCTTGGCTCACCATCAGACGCCATGTGTCAAAATGAGCCCAAAAAAAGTGCTGCATGACACGAAGCTTCACCATGTGATGTAAAGTTTTAAACAATGGGAGAATTCAACTGCTTTGATCTAAAGGTGCCAGCATTGAGACAGTTTTTATGCCGACTAATGCATAAATAAATTGAAACAAAAATGTTTCAATTCACTCTGAAACATAGAGGTAGAAAAAACGTAAGCAATCTATTTAAAAAGCTTTTCTGCAAAAGAAAGGTAATTTGGGGATTAGTTCAACTTTAAAGAAGATGGTAAAAAGTTTTGGATTTATTTTTCTAATGAACTGTTTTTTGGCAAATTAACTTCCATACAACATTTCACAGCAGGTGAACCCTGATCAATGGCAAAAAGGTAAAACTCAACTACTTTCAAGTGCTCTGAATGACTTAAGGTGGGCCTGTCTGCTCTAGAAAAGCTGACCAAAGTCTGCCCAGCTAAATTACAGAGAAAATGTTCAGACAATGCTGTGCCCATCAGGAAAAAAACTTCTTTTACATGCAGGTTTCTTTGGAAGCACAATTATTTTGGGCTCACGATGACTGTCAGAATTTGGAACCTATAAATAAGTCAATGTTATTTTTATGTGTTTATGCAATACCAATTTTGAAACAGTGGGTTTTATTTTCAAACAGAACAAACTAATTGACATAACTTTTTGAAAAATCTAACTCATGAATGCTTTTTGTGGCTCAACCAACCTGCCGTGTTTTCCTCCATCAGAAGAAATTGGTTCAGCTGCGGCTCACGCAGCGTTAGATTGGCTGTTCGATAAACGGATGAAAAGAGCTTTTTGTTTATTGAAAATGAATAACTCTCAATGAAAAACACCAGCTTTAAATAGAACGGATCAACAGGGTTCTCAAAAAGCTGTCGTCTGATTTAGGTCAAACATTATCTGATGAAATAAAATTGGTGCATCACATCAAGGGGTTGATTTTTAGTCATAGAAGTCTGAGCAGGGATGGTGATGCTCTCCTTAAATTCCTTCTTAGGTTAGTTTCTGACAACAGTGTGTTTGTAGCTGTGGCGATACGCTGACATTTTGATAAATGGACTCCTCCTTCAGTGAATATGATACAGTCGATACTGTGGCCATTAGTTCAAGGGCTGGAAGGAAACCATTACTTATTCTCTATTAGTTAGAATGTCAATGTGTGAACAGCGCTAAACATCAGTCAAACGCTTTCATTTACACAAGCCATATGCAAAACTGCTCATTACCTGCACTGATCATGACAGGTGTTTTGTGCTTCCTTAGCATTTTTTTATTCCGCTTGACACAGATCCTCCAAAGAAGCGGGTTGACTCTCCAATGTTGAACCGTCATGGCAAGAGGAGGCCAGAGAGGAAGTCCATGGAGGTTCTGAGTGTCACTGACGGCGGTTCACCAGTACCAGCCAGAAGAGCCATCGACATGACACAACATGGACAAAGGTATGCATGCAGTAACCGGTATGTTTTGAAATGAAGGTGCCTCTCAATAAAGTCAATATATTTCAGTAATTCAAAAAGTGAAACTTATTCATCAGAAATTATTTCTGATCTTTTTGATTACAGATAATGAATTTTCTCAGAAAATGTAAATATTACATAAAACCTAGCAAAAAAAGATTTCTTTTATTTTCAAAATATTGTCATATATTATGAACAACATCATGGTGAGGACAATTTATTTGAAAATCAAAAGGTTATAGAAAAACCCCAACTACTTTCAAGGTACATGAAGACACACAAAAATCTAATCAGATGAGGAGTCCAACAACACTTTCAGCACAGAGAAACAAGGTCTTTGAAGGACAGTTGTTAATAAAACTACTACAGTCACAAAAAAGGCAAACCACAAACGGTAATTGTTCAAAGTGCCGTACCCAGTTATATTCCTGGAAAGTTAAGTGAAAGGAAACAGTGTGACAGAGAAAGCTGCACAATCAACAGAAAAAACTAAACAAGCCCCATTAGAAACATTTGGAAAAGATGGAGTCTGAGCTTGTATTCAGGATGTGTTACAACTAACACATTCCTTTTCAGACCACTCCTGAGCCAAAGACAACATCAGAAATATGGTCTTTGGCTCAGGACTAAGAAGAAAATGGACTTCACTACTTCTCAGTGGTAGTCCACTCTTCCAGATGAAAGTAAATTTTGCTTTTTATTTGGAAGTCAAGGCCGTCATGCTACACTGCTTTTATGCAGCAAGTTATGCCAAAGAAGCACTGACAAAAATATTAAGTTGATATCTCTTTTGAATGTCATCTTCTTTTCTGTAAGCTGACATCTCTTTAAAAAAAAAAAATAAAAAAATTATGTTGGTTTTATTTAACATTCTAGGTGAATTTTGGGTTTTCATTCAGCTGTAAGACCTAATTAATATTCATAAAAATAAAAGTTTGAAAATGTAATTTGTAATGAACCTACATACTGTATCATATAAATTTCACTTTTTGAATGGCGTTATTGAAATAAATTACCTTTTTAATCTATTTGGTGAGTTACATCAAATACACACGCCTCACTTTGAGTGTTTTGTTTGTCTGGGAATTCCCGCTGCCCGGTTTATGTTTAAGCTGCTCTGACAGTGAGTTTGCAGCCGTGTCAACAAACTGCACTGCAGACCTAAACATAAACAGAGACTGACTCTGCTCACTTTTTCTTCTGTCTCATCGTAGTAACTCAGTGTACAGTAAAAGCTTGGATATTCCTGACGCCAGAACAAAATGCAGCAAAGAAGAAAGGTACTCACTTGCCTTCACTTCCACATGCTCCCCCATCCCCACACTCGCGCAAAGCCCCCACCAAGCAAGGACAGGAAAAAAGATGCAGAGATCCTGTGTGTTGAAGGGACAGGCTTTAAAGTTCTGTTTTAATTTGTGGCTGCTTATTGAAAACAATGAGGACGTCATTTTTTAAAAGTTCAGCTCCTAATTAATTTAGTTTTAAAAACTGAAGATCGGAGCACATTTAGAATTCAGAGGCTCAGTATCAACAGCCCCACTTGTTCAGGCATTAACTCAATTATCTCTTCTCCTCATAATCAGTTCTGCCATAATGTGTCCTACTTTCTCTCGATGCAGAACATTTCTCCATTTTGCTATTTTGGAAATGCTGAAGTCATGCCAGGATCGCACTCCCACGAGGCTGAGCGCTCTGATTTAAAAATCCGTTTCCACGTCTTATTTCAACAGCGAATGTATCATCATGCCACACATTTGTGCTCAGGGGCAGTGAAATTTGTAACAGCAGGGAAGATTGCATCAGAGTGAGTGATAAAACTGGTGAATGTTAGTTGGACCAGTAGAGCACTGGGAAAGGCTGATGTGGTGACATCATTGCAAAACAAGTGCATTTAATTCATAAATCTGTTGTTCGTTCACCAAATGTGAGATGTGTTGGACTCACTTTGGAGGTTTTAAATCCATTTTAATAACTTCCATTTTTTTATGGGAAACAGGTCTTTCCTTTGGTGGCTTTGAATTTAAGTTTAAGATTCTTCTTCTTCTGTTATATCTACTCCTCCTTCCCATTCCTTTCCTTCAGGCATTTCCAGAATTATCTGGTTTTCATTTGAATTAGTTAAGGAACTGCTTTTAGCCCTGACTCAACTGTTTCAGTGCTCACCTAGATTACTGGAATTTTGCCTTGATTTATTTAAGCTTTAATGACTCCTGTTCCACGACCTTGCTAAAGCATTCCTTTTCCTTAAAATTGTTCACATTGAGTCACAACACAGTGACAATTATATTTCATTTTGATTATGTGGGGCAGAAAAACACAATCCAGTGCATAACTCTGAAGTGGAAGAACATCTTTAACAAAATCTTTAATTTAGTGTCTTAGATTTTGACCTAAGCAAAATGTAGTGAAGAAATAATAAAATGAACACAATGGAACACCGCTGACAGGTCAGGTTTAAAGTTATAGAGAAGTCTAAAGAAGAATTATCTGAAATGTACATTGAAAGTGCAGAATGTGTCAAAACCTGAGAACTTCAGATCAGAAGCTTTCCTTCTAATCTGACTATGCTTTACCTATTTCACAATGAATAAGCAACATTTTCAGTTCCCAGAAAACCTGGAGATATGTACAGTATATGAATGCTTTAACTGCGGCACAGTGGAGTTCTGCAAAGTATTGACTTAAGAGAGTTAGATACAAATTCCCTCCACACTTTTTAGAAGAAAGAAAAATAACCATATAAACAAGAAACTTCACACATATATGTTTCCACTGGTTTTGTGAACATTTTTATTTAACTATGAGATCCAAGTCTTTAAGGTTAAAAGGCCGTCTTGCCATCTTCATATGTCTCTAATACAGTCTAATTGTAACTCAGGTGAAGAAAGCACATGCTAATATTAATTCTTGTCAGAAGAAACTTGTTGGTAAAGTTTGAAAAAAAAAATATTAAAGCAAAATCAACTGAAACGTGAGAAATGTTGTGCTCTATATTTATGCAAATCTTGAGGAAAAATCCTGCCTTCACCCCACGGGGCAGCGTATGAAATAGATCTGAATCAGAATCCCGTATTTTACAAAAACAGCTTGTCTGCATCTTTCTTCTATGCTACTTTAGTTGGGTGTAAGTTGTACTCTTCCATCTAGTTTTCCTCCAGGTACTCCTCCTCCCCCCTCTTTTAAAACACCTTTTTCTCTCTTTCCAGTTGTCCCTCGTGTACTGCTGACCTTCATTCCCAAAAGCTCCTGCTGTTAGTGCGGAATTGCTATTCTAATGTGGAAATGCTGCTAGTTTTGCTTTGCCTGGCCTCCTATCAGTTGATTTAAATTGGAGGAGGAGGGAGGTTGCGATATCGTAGCCCCTCTGCCTCCAAATCAAGTCAAATCTCTCTTTTTTTTCTTCCTTAAAAACAAACTTTTCCATCTTTTATCTTGTGCTCGTCTTTGCTTTGTTTGATCATGCTGATGTTTGTGCTTGCGTGTGCGTGTGTGTGTACAAGGTCCTGGTGCTGGGAAGAACATACAGAGCAGCAAAATGTCCAAAGATTTAACTGACTTTCTCTGAACCTAACCTTATCTTGCCCCAACAGCAAACTTTTGTCGACAGCTCAGAAGATTCGTAGAACTCAAGATCAGAGGCTGTCGGAGAGAGTGCTGACTTTGAAACATGTGTTTTGACATGATACAATTCCGCCAGCAAAAATGAGTGAAAGAGAGAGGAAACCGCTTTATTTTAAATTATACAACCTAAATGTTGGAAGCTCATACTGAGATGTATCTAGTATTTTGCTCAACGCTTAAAATCTGATATTTTCTGTGAAGTGTAATTGAATAGATTTGCGATAAATGTAGTTGTGGCCGTGTTGCATATTAATAGAAATGACAACATCCTCATCTGAATGTCTACTTTATTCATTTTATGCTGAAGCTGAGCTTAAAATTTATATAGCATGATAAATCCGATTGATTTAACTTTGAATACTAATAACATGCAAGAAGAAATGAAGGAAGGTTAATGAGATGGAAATGAAAATGGAAAAGTGCTGTGCTGCGAAGAAGAGCATATCAATGATTTTTTTTTTTCCTACGGATGTGCTCTAGTTGTTTCGTACAGTCCAAACATAGTAGTTTAAACGGTGGCAATAAGTTAGACTCCCCTGGTCGTTACAGACTCAGGTTTACTTAAGAGGCTAAAATTTGTAAAAAATAAAACACCTTTTACTCTGATATCTGCTGCAGAAACTGCAGGGGTTGTTCTGCGTTGCAAAGCTGTGAATATTAATGCACATGTCCTCAGGGGGTTTCAGGGCTCAGAGGAGGAAATGAATTTAAACCATATGTTGATTTACATGAATATTTACTCATGTTGAGAATCTCCATTGGTGGGACAGTCTGTGACAAAGGAAGAGAGAAAGTGAAGACTGAACTTTTCCCACTTCCGTTTAGTCATGGAAACTTTGAAAGTCTCTTTTTATTATTTTAGATGTCAATCTAGAAAACAGAACTTTGTAAGGTATCAATAAGCTTATACCTTAATTATGACCTTATTCCCCATTTTTAAACAATTGTCAATTTCTTAATCTTGACTGAATGTTTTGTGTTTTAATTTGTGGTATGCAATACTCAAAGACAAATTCTTTACCTTTGGTTGAGACATACCACGTTTAACTTTGTTACTTTAAGTGAATTCCTCATATGAAAAATTCGATCAAAAAATAAACCTGAGTGGGGTCCAACAGCAGGTGAAACAAAATAAAATTAATATATAAACATGTGCCTTTTATAGTTTAGTAAGTGGATGTGACTCAGATGTACAATTCAGTTTAAGATTGGTTTTATTTGCTTATTCTCATAAATGAAAAGTCTTAAGTGTAAACTTGGCAGATGGGGTCAAATTAATGTAACCATGTTCCCATCTTTACCAGTAATTTCCATTTGATGACATCTTATGTCTATGTTACATAAATTGGATATCTATTAGAAATAAATTCCTAATACATGTAAAATTCAGTGTGCTGCTATCTGCAAAATGGCGGCGTATGTTTCTTTTTCTCACTGTGTCATAGGTCATTTTTTCCTTTTCCTTTTTTAGTGATGAGCTGCCTGGCTTAGGTTAAAAAATCAATTGATGTGATACCTCCAAATTGTTTTCTGAATTAACCTGAAAATTGGGCAAACTCACCATTGACAAGCTAAGTACCTTTAAACACTAAGAAAATCTAACATTGTTACTCTAGCTGCTTTTGCTTTGCACCGATTCATATCAACATATAAAATGCTACACTAAGAGATGTACAGAAAATAATTGTATAAAATGTTATTTGGGTGCATCTTGATATTTCTATATGCCATAGAAAGGCAAGTCAGATGTGCAACAGTTTAAGGAGGAATACATCCTTGGCAACAATTCCTCAATTGTGTTCACAGTATTGGAATATTAAATGTCAGACTTATCTGTTTTCGTAACCTGTAAAATAAGACGGGTTTGAAGCTCTGAATGTCACTCACCTGACTCAATTTATACACATTTTCAAAAAGTAAGATATACTATTTAGATTTAAATGCACCACATAACATACTTTGAAACTCCTTTTTCTTGTCCAAACCGGTATTGGTGTATACTGCATATACAAATATGCAAGGACGCAGCTTTAAAGCAAGCAAGAAGCCATACACACAGACATGCAACATGCTACTGTTGATCACACAGCGTGTCATGTATGACTTAATGATGTAGCGTCTGGGTTTTCTAATATATGATGAATGGTTCGCAAATTGTGTGTGCTGTTCATTGTAAATTAATCCCTCAACAACAACAATAATTCATCTTTACTGTGAAGCAGTGGTGAGTCTCTGACAGCCCATTACTGTATAGCATAACCATCTGTAACATAAGCTTTATAGACCTGCTGGTCCAACACTAACAGATGCAGAGCGCCTCGGAACAATATGCTCAAAATGGCCGGAAGTTCTGGCCATGCTCAGATTAAGTTTACAAGCATTGTAGGGGTAAGCAACCGTGGCTATGTCTCAGTGGACTGTTGGACCTCAATGTAAATGATAGCAACTGTCTGGTCTGCGCAACACAGTGAAACAAGAAATCCCTGCCAATATGATCTCACCATCGCCTACTCATGCTCATGTGCGACTGAATGCGTGCAAAATATTCTCTCTGAAAATGGACAGTGGAAGATTGACAAATATAACTCGGCAGTGGGTGTTTCTAAATTTTGCTTTCTCACCTGGTAGCTTTTAAGGGACCTTTTGTTATGTTTGTCTGTCTTGCTGAAGAGTAAAACTGCTGTTAAAATTTCTTTTTACCGAAAGGAAACATTTCATGTACATCCACATGTTCACAACTGCATCAGCACTGAGATGCAGAGAGAAAGAAAGCGACCGAGCGAAAGAGGAGGAGGGGGGTATTATTAGACTGAATGGCAAAAAGGGACAGTGTTGTGACAGTGAGCAGCTGGTGTTTCCAAGTGTTGACAGGCGCCTGTTTCTGTGTGTTTGTGTGCGTACATGTGTGCGCTTGATGGAGACAGATTGGGCTGTGATTGTTCATTTCTGAGCAAGACTCTTCTCATTGGGGGTTATTGACGGCATCTGTGAGGAAAATGACAAACATGACAAATGGCACTGAACCAAATGTTCCTCTTTATTCTGCTTCTCAAGATACTTAGCATGCCCGAAGGCATAAAAAACCCCCCGATTTGTTTGTTTTATTGTTAATGTGCCGAAAGGAGGAAAACTAGTTTGAATAGTAGTCTGTAGAAAATTGGCCATGGATTTATCACATCAATATAGTTGAATCCAAAGGATAAGTGGTGTGCAACTAATTGCTTGGAGTGGATGTTAGTAATGCAGATTGTCAAGTTGGTGCTGGTGTTTTTTGCTTTTTGTTTTGTTTTTTGTTGCAGTGCAGTTACCCTCCTAGTGAGATCAGCTGTTGTTTGAAGTACTTAAAAGAAAAATATGGTTGTTTCCAGATATTTATATATACTGTATACAAAGGCACATAATATTTTGTTTTTCTTTTACTGACGGACAATAAATTAGAAAAAAAAAGTCTCTTGTTATTTTTGTTGGGATTTAATTTTATGTCCAACAGTATAAAAGAAAGGCTGTCTTTGAGATAGTCCTTGCACACATCATGTGCAGACATCTGGTTTCAGCTGTGTCTGTGAACTACAATGTGCCGTTGTGCCTTCTAAACAATACGTAGGATGTAAACCAGCCTCACACCTCCCTATATGTTTTCTGAAACCCGTTACAGGACACAGAATGATCCTTTAAATTACCTTTGCTCCTTTGTGTGTTGTCGCTTGTTTTTGCCACAGGTCGCGGTCTATTAGTGGAGCCTCTTCTGGCCTCTCCACCAGCCCCCTCAGCAGCCCACGGGTAAGTCATAAAGCTCAGACACAATCACTCACACACTCTGTAACACACTCATACTGGTAAACGACCATCCAGCTACTGCTGAAACCACCTTATTGGTGTTGTGTTATTGTTCAATTTGTCTGCAAATAAAGTAAAGCAGCCTTTTCCATTGTATACGCTGTATACCAAAGTATTCATACCCTTCAAACTTTTTAATACTTTATTACATCACAACAACAAAGATTCCTTTTAATAGGTGGTGTACAAATACTTTTTGCAATGCAATATATATTTTTTGGGGACATCTGGTCACTGCATTATTGCTAAAATCCACCCACCTTGACACTTTAGTGTTAAATATTCTAAAGATACACGTTTAACAAAATCCTTATTTACCCAATATTGCATTTTAATTAATTTACCTTAGGCTTTGTATTAAATTGTTAGATGTCCACCAAAGTAAGGATTCCCAACATAAGTCAAGTATAACTCCCAGAGTGGATAGCACAACAAACTTTCACCAACCCTGAAGCCTCTTATCCATCCTCTCAATCCTATATACTTACATTATCCCAGCTTCTGTTTTCTCTGTTCCATTCTCTTCAGAAATCCACATATAAGAATGCTTTAGAAAATCCAACTGTCCTTGCTCAGAGCTGGGGAGCATGTGGTAAACTTTTTCAGTTGGCTAACCTTAGAAGACTTGAGATTATCCAGGATCCAAAGACAACCCCCTTTACACAGACACACACACACACACACACTGCACGGGTTCTTTGAGGCTGATCTGAAAGGGAAATTGATTTCTCAGATGTACCGAACACCAGGATTGTGTTCGCCACAGGAGACTCTGTTTGGAGTTATTTCTGAAAAAAGGGGTTGCTGTCCAAGGCAAATACTGGAGTTTTGTCTCTTTGGTCGCTGCATTAAAAGTCAAATGGATCAATAAAACTATTAGGAACCTAGAGATCCTGCAGTACAGACACTACCTTCCGTTTATTGTTGAGTCAGTCCAGACTGTGTTCACAGCTGGTCTTGTGTCTTTTGCATCTATCTGTGTTTGCTTGTTTTTCTCTGCTGTCAGATCCTTGTTTGTTTTCCACAAGAGAAGCCAGTCTTATGTCTTGTTTGGACTGTACGACACATTGGTTGTATTTTTTTTCCCATGTCAGTTTAATTCTGTCTTTGTTTAATGTCTCTGTTTCATGTCATGATTATTTTTTGTTTTGTCTTGTAAATTCTCTATTTTCCTCCTACTATTCCCTCCTCACCTTTGTGTGGTTGGTGGTTATGTGTGTTTCCATGCTATCCCAATGAGTTTTTATTTTAATTTTTTCATCCACCTGCTCTTCCTCTTGGCTGTGTTGTGCTTTGTGTCCTCACATTGCTTGTTGTGAATCCAGCCAGTCAGAAAGTTCTGCGTACCACCTCAGTCCCCTGACTTGTCTGAGTCCCCTAATACCAGCCCGTGTCCTTCCCCTGAACCCTGTCCAAATCTCACAGGCCCACGCATCTCCACACCTAACTCCCTGGCTCCAAACAGTGAACCCCTGCCTGGAGCCCTCAACAAGACACAGACACTCCCAGCTAAGCCAAAAGTTGCCCCAAAGCCTCTGCAAGCTACTCGATCAAATCCTCTTCCTGAAACCTCCCCTGATCCAGCACTTGCTGCCAAATCAGAACCCTCCACTCCCTGCCAGCTGCCATCACAGCCCCCCTCTGCCTCTGTGCCTCCTACTCCTAGTTCTCCATCCTCACCTACTCCTTTTGCCTTCTCCATCTCCAGTACTCCCATCCCAAGCAGCCCCCAGGTACGCCGCTCCCATTATGCTGCCAGCCCCCAACTCTCTGTGCCCTTCAGTCCAGTCACGCCCATGTCACCCATCCGGCTACACCACTTTCACCCTGTGGTGCCTGTTCCTTCTCCATTTACTGACCACCCACCCAAATCTATCCCCCTCATACAGGTTACCCCTCACCCTTCCCCTCGAGGCAGCCCCCTCCCAACCCCAAAAGGCACTCCAGTGCACACTCCCAAGGACAGTCCTGCAGGAACTCCAACACCCACACCGCCCCCAAGCCCGTCCATTGGAGGCATGCCTTGGAGGACGCGCCTTAACTCCATCAAAAACAGCTTCCTTGGCTCACCACGCTTCCACCGCAGGAAACTCCAAGGTACTTGCATTCCAGTTGAATTCATATTTCCTGCAAACACTGAACTAGAGCTGCATCAGTCAGCATTTTGCTTCTGATTTCTGATCTCTGGTTTGTGTAAACTTTGACCTGCCTATTTCAACTGATTGTGGCTTCTGTGTAAGGTTTACAGTTCAAGAAGATAAAAGGATCACTGTAAAGCCATGTTTTATTATTTTAGAATGAACACCAAATAGTGTGGAGTTGACATTTCAGTATCTTTAATTGGCTATAAGTGTGGCTAGCTGAAACAGTGATTCCTACACAGCCGTGTGGATTCTTTTGAAAAGATAGATTCTTACCTAACTCTGAGATTTAAAAAGACTGTCAACATTTCCTAATGAAAAGCATTACATTACACAAACTGAAAATTTAAAAGTACAAATCAGGGAAACTTTCTTGGTATGCTTAGCCTTCCCATTATCTCGTAAAAGCCTTTCTATCTGTTTTTCATTCTCTTGCATCCTGATTGAACTGCAGACCTGTGTCGTGTCATTATAAAATGTACCTTAGATCTGTGTGTGTTGGATGTAGTGTTGCTTATGAAAATAAGAAATTTTGGACTTTTCCAACTGGCCAATCACCAGTCGAAGTTGATTCGGCTGAAAATTGTACTGCCAACCAATGTCAAAGTTAAATGCCTGAAAGGCTCACATTAATTTGATTGAGTCTGATTACTCTGCCTCCATTGCTTCCGCAGTTCCTACGCAAGAGGAGATGTCCAGCCTCACACCAGAGTCTTCCCCAGAGTAAGTGCAAACTTGCTGACATAACTATGCATGATCTGCAATCATTCTGGGGGTTAGATTTGATAGCATAATCATTTGAAAATGTAGCGTATACAAATATTTCATGTCTGCCAGCATTTTTTTTATGCTTGCTTAGATTGGTGTGATGACCTCAAGTCCTTGTTAGGTTAGGCATGTTTCATGGTAGCAGGAGTTAGTGGGTTTATGGGGATGATGGGGATGCGTGGTGGAAATGGTTTGGGGTGTCAGCTCATGTGAAGTTCCAAACTCCTGTGGGCATGATTACTGAAGGTTGGCCTAGATATGGCTGCTTGGCTGCTGTGTAGTTTCCTCATGTCCACCTGCCTAGAAAGAAAATATTAACTGTACAGATGAGTAGGAAAGACTCAGCTGTCTTTCATGCCAAATATCTTGGTATAATCTTATGGTAGCTGTGCTTTTTGCTTATTTTGTTTTTAAACTCCATTGTAGACCAAGGCAGGTATAATTGTTCTGGATGAACAACACATTTAAGGTAACCAAGAGGTTACTAGGGTGACTAAACACATACACCAAGTGTTGTTTTCAGAAAGGGAAAGAAAATGTCTCTGGTGTAATGAAAGTGTTCTAAAAAAGTTCTGAAAATCACCTAATGAGACAATGAAAAGTATTCCTGCAGACATGAATGCTTCAACTCATATAGGTAGCCCTGGGGTGTTTTCTTTTTACCAGTGTCTTTCTAGAGGATGTTGTCATCCCAAAGGACAGGTGAAGATGAACTCATGTCTTGCTGCTTACTGAAGGCTGTATAAATGGATTTGTACAACATGTGAATCCATACTGTGGAGAAAGTTTGTGGCTTCACCACAGTGTGGAGAATTCTTTTTTTCTCATCATTTACATCCTGATTGAACTGCAGACATGTGTCATCATGCCATTTTAAAATGTGTTTTAGATCTGTGTGTGTTGGATGTAGTGTCCCTTATGACTCACTAAAATATGGACTTTTTGATTTTCCAAATGGCCAAATACCAGTCAGGCTGATCCAGCTAAAAATTGAATCAGTCCTTAACATTAATGCGTAGAGAAGATAAATGCTCTCTTAGCATTTGCAGATAACTTGTAAATGCACATAACTGCATTTACAAGTTATTTACAGTTACAAATTACAAGTTTGTCCCAGAGCACTTGCTTTAGGTGGGCATTTGGCCTGGACCAATAAACAGATCTGGGATGGAGTCTCTCTTTTTCAGTGGATCATTACGGGTTTGGGTTTGGGTTACGGTGATGGGGATGTTTAATAGCCATGTGTTCCTTTCAGACTTTAATTGTATTAGCCAAAACGAGTAACACAAGTGTGTGAATAGCCAATAAAACCCCAAGTCTGCCAGCTTTGAGTTTCCCCCACACCATGAAACAGCTCAGACTTATTCTAAAAGCAAGCTGAATTCAAACACAAAGTTTGCCATTTTAAAACTTGAAACTGCTATTTAAAAGTTTCAAGTTTTAATGACTTCTACTACCACATATTGAAAAAAGAAAAACTTTTTTTTTTGCATATTTTTATTTTTGTCTCTATCGACTTATGTGACTTATTCCTAATTTTCTCATGGCTCATCACATGACATGGCAACCTAGAGATCTTTGAACTACATTTGGTCTAAGAAAAAAAGTATTCACTATTGGGAATTCGCATTTTTTCATTAATTGGAAAAGAAGGCCTGAGGAATACTACAGGTAGGTACTGTACTTAAATCAACGCACACCAGATGCCCACAGATAACTTTTATGCCTCCAGGCTCCTTCGCAGCTCAGTTGAAAGGAGTTGATAGGGAGGAAAATGGCATACTGTACTGTTTCTGCTTATATGCAACACATTTGACAGTAAAAGTAGCAATGGAAAAATGAAATATGAAAGGGAACAATATTAACCAATTTTGAATCCGAGATTTGTACAATGCTGTTTGTCAGATGATGAGCTGTAATCACTTAATTTTCTTCCCTTTAGACTTGCCAAAAAATCCTGGTTTGGTAACTTCATCAACCTGGAAAAAGAAGAGCAGATCTTTATTGTCATCAAAGACAAGCCTCTCAGCTCCATTAAGGCAGACATTGTTCAAGCCTTCCTTTCGGTAAGATACTCTTTGACTCTGCTTCCTTCATCTATATGTGCATATGGTGAGGTCTTGATGTTTGTTTTCTAACATGGCTTCTTTTTATGTGGTCATTCAGTGGACTGTTTGTATTTTACTATGGACTCTGTTGAGGTCAATAGAAATAACACGCATTGATCATTAGCATAAAGATGCCTTTGCCTCTACACCGTCAACATGGGCTTACGAGCAAGTTGTATAGTTAAGTTGTAGATTGCATCTGGGTTTTAGTTTTATAATGCTGTGGATGTACAGCATTATAACACCAACATCAATAAGCTCCGAACCATCTTGACCAAACACGCAGCTGCGGTAGTTGATATTCAGTCAACATAATTGAACAGAACCCATCCTCACCCCGGTTAGATTTAACAAAGTCTAAGTAAATGCAGCTCTGCCTCCGCAGGTCAATGTCAGATCTGTTTCCCCTTCCCTTAAGGCAGCTATTTTCTCCTCTGGGTTATGCAAGCTGGTATTCCAGACAGGAGATTGGCACCTGAATCAGTGGAATTATACCTCAGAGCGCACTCACATTAATGGAATGTCAAAGCCTCCTCAGCACTGTGGCAAAACGTGACAATTTCAGAGCTCACCTGTTCGTTGGGCATAGAAATTCATTTTGGTAAGGAGAGGGCCATGTTTTGGATGACTCCAGATTATATTAGCTTAAGTCTCTCTGACACTCATGGCTACTCCCTGAGGCATTAATCTTCTTAGAGTTTCAACTAGGGCTCATGGTATGTGGAGGGTATTTTAATGAGGGCTCATTCACTCTGTCATTTGTACGGTTGGGCAGCAGAAGATGAAATCACTCCTTTTCTATTTATTATCACATTACCTGCAATTGTTAGCTACCTATTTTTAATCTCATCTGTACATGTTTGTCTTTTTTTTTTTTTTTTGTCTTTTTCTCCCAGATTCCCAGCCTGAGCCACAGCGTCATCTCTCAGACAAGTTTCCGGGCAGAGTACAAGTCCACTGCCGGCCCCACAGTCTTCCAGAAGCCGGTCAAGTTTCAGGTGGACATCACCTACACAGAGAGCACAGCTGCCACAAAAGAGAACGGCATCTATTCAGTTACTTTTACCCTGCTCTCAGGTGAGGACTTTTCTGCACCCTTAAAATGTATCTCCTATGAACAGAAACTGATCTAATATCAAAACACAGTGCTATGTGGGCACTGTTTGCATTTCCAACATAAGTTTGCACAATTCTAGCAGATGCAAACTTTTAACCCTTTTATTGCTTTTCCAAGTTAATCATGGTCAACAAAATTTGACAACAGTTTCTGAAAATTCCATTCACTGGCTAATCGATATTCCTATCTGTCGCTGCAGCATGAAGGCCAAAAATCAGTCCAAGCAAATCAGAGAAAAGGTAATTCAAAAGTTCAAGTCGGGAGATGCATACAAAAAAATCTTTAAGGAAAAAAATGGAAGGAATTTGACACATGTGCCAAGATGTGACTACAGAGAGAGACTACCAGGTCCTTCAGTGTAAGCTACCTGTTGTGTGTTGTCACATTTGTGACTGAACTGAAGGAGTTACAAGCTTCAGCAGCTGAAATGGGAGAGACTCTTTACACAACTTTTCCCCAGGATCTTCCTCAGCACAAAGTTTTATGAGAGAGTGGCAATGAGAAATAATCACTGGTACAGAAAATTCATATTAAGGCTCCACTAGAGCCTGTGGAGTCATACATCCTAGTAGGGTATTCTTAAATAACCTATTTCCTCCCACATCTTTAGGCTTCTGAAAATCTAGGTTTCCAAATTAAATTTTGTGAAACCTTTAACACTGTCACTTACACTTCAAGTAGAATGCTTTAAACTAGTGGCATCAAAATTGACTTTTTTAAAGTACCAAACACATAAAACTAAAATGTATTCTTTTTTTGGAGGAGACTGTTTTCAAACTTGCTGCCAAAATGAGCAACTGCCTGAGAGTTTCTTGGAGTTTCTGCCGCCCCGAGTTCTCGATAAGATTTTCTTCTTACCTCCCTAAGCGTAACGAGACGAGGTCTGGCAATGCAAGATTACATACCGAGCAGCCATGTGTGAATGCTTAGTTGTGCAGAAACGGATGTACCCTTTCTTTCACTCCCTTTAGTCTCTTTCACTCAATCAAGTACAACTTCAGTAGTTTGATTCTCTGAGCTGTGACTCAGCGAAGGAGATGGAATCTTTCACTTTGATGAGTAGGGGTTCATTTACCAGCCATCCCATGTGTGATTGCTGTCTTATGAAAAACACAGAAACTAGAAAAGCTAAAGATGTATTTGGATAGTTTAATGGTAGGAATACATTTGAATTGTAAAGGAAGAATTGGATGAATAGGTTTGCATTACAAATAATTTCTATTAATCATAAAGAGTCAACATATAGGCTCAAATATTTCCCTCTCTTTAGCAGATCAGTCTAAGCATTTTTGTATCAAAGATGATGAAGCTTATTTAAATTGGTTGATTTAAATTGGTTGATTTTCTAGTTACAGACTCTGCTTTCAGCCATAATTCATACATTTTCAGTAGTTTTGAGGTCTGTACCCTTCCAGTAATTTATTATTAGTTTTCTCTTCCTTTCTTTTAAACTTCCTATTCCGTATGAGCAGGTTTCCTGTTGCAGCCGCTGCCACTCATTCCTGGGTTTTGTCTTTTAAGATTTAATTTTTCAACAAGTTACATGTTTTTGTCCTGACTTCCCCCACTGTGGAACAATAAAAGTTTTCTACTATATCTATCCAATCAATGTGAGTTTTGATGTGTGTTTGACACAGTGACACAACTCCATTTATAGCTTATGCCCCCAATTCTTGCTATAAGAACGCACTGAAGTTGTGTTATCATTCCACCCTAATAAAATAAGCTTTCAAAACAATAATGGAAAGCCCAAATAATGCCCGTAAAGCATCTAATCTCTGACTGCTCCTGTACACTAACTATATGGGCTAACTACCATCCAGCACAACTGAATGTCACTCTTAGTTAGCTATTGTCTTCTAGCCTAAAACTGTTCCTTATCATGCCAGTTAAGCTATCAGTCCTGATAAATATAATTAAATCATAGGTTTCAGATCATCACAACATGCAAGTCTAACTGCATGGATGTTTGTAAGAGAGAGGAGCAGACTGTAGCAGTAGTTTCTTTATACTGGAACAAAGCGAATCGATTTCATTCCAACTTGCTCTATACAATGGGATTTTGCAACTACAAATATTCCTCGTTTTGTCACTCTACATCTATGTTTTATGGCTCAAACAGTTGACATGCTGTTAATATTGAATCCTGACTCAAATGAATACACATTTTGACTTGTCATTGTTTGGAAACCACAGATGTATTCATGATAGCTACATGTCACTCAGAGAAAGGTGCTGCTTTTATGCTTTTCTGTTCACTATGATTTCCTACTGTAGTGAGTGACGGAGCTGAACCAGAGTTCATTTAGGAACTCCAGCTGTACTTCCACCTTTTCAAATACTTTCAGGTTGATTAAGCTAATATTTTGCGTTTTTGTGTGCAGGTCCAAGCCGACGTTTTAAGCGAGTAGTTGAGACGATTCAGAGCCAGTTGTTAAGCACACATGATCAGCCTGGGGTCCAACAACTCTCTGGTGAGTGAAAATGTTTGTTTCAGATGAAGAAATACCTTTTTTCCCCCCAAACCTCCTTCCCAAATTCCCTCCTACCACCTCATCTTTCTATGTCACCCCTTAACAAACCCTTCACATCTGAAGCCAAGATAGATCTTGCCCTTCTTTTTGCTCTTGTACTCTGCTTCTTCAAACGGCTTCCTTGGGTATGCCTGGTCCTCACCGACTTTAAGGGGGGTGGGGCTGCTCTCAAGCGCTGACTGCAGGCCAAAGTATTTTTACGTTGCTATGGAAGATTAAAGATTAAAACAGAGGTAGATTAAGTTGATTGGCATTGGGTTATTCCTGGTTATTCCTATTTTATAGACTGATCATCCATGCCTGCTGCCATGGCAACACTGCTGCGCCTCAACACACTTCCAGAATTCACAGAGCAGCACGCCTGATAAGTGCCTCTGTCTTTTATGATGTTTTAGTGCATCCAAATGTCTTGGTGCATCCCTGCCGGTCTCTTTCATATTGGCCTCTTTTGGTGTCTTAAGGCTTTAAATAACCTAGTGACAGTCTGTTTATTACCTCCTTTGTGTCATTAGTTTCAAGGCTGCTACAGTCTGTTGTTTCTCAACAGTGTCTATATTAAGTTCTCCTAATGCATAGAGTGGAAGATGAAGAGAATAGAAAAGAAGCCACAGGAATCTTCTTTTTCTTCCATGCTACATATGTTTTGTCTTGTGAGTCACCTCTGTTTGTGTTATTTATTTTGCAATACCCCCATCTTCTGGTCAGCAGTGAAACTACAGATAGACTGACAATCAGCTGCCTTTTTTTCTCTCATAACAGTTTCATCTCATGTGTAAAATATAAAATGTTGGACACATCCTACTCCACTTTGATACTTAAAAGAGATACTTAAGATATCTGCTATATAACCCACTACATTTGTCAGAAGTGAACTCTTCGTTTGCATTGAGCCTTTTATTCATTTTTAGTGATTCCAGTTCTCATAAGTAATGGAGGATATTTAACAATTTGCTGTCAGTACTGCATTCTAATAT